>CAICTM010001303.1:0-32047 GCA_903772945.1 Seminavis robusta | reverse complement strand
TACTTCTCTGGGGTAAATAAGGCATTACCACAGAGGTCACTGGAAGCCAACAAAGGAATCCGTTCTGGCTCTCCAACATCAGCATCCTTCCCGCAGCGAGGAGAAAGTTTTCACAAAATGATCAAGGGACCATTCTCACACCTTGGTTGTGATCTCTCTCGTTGAAGTAGTTTTTCATAGCTTTCAAAATCCCCTCTCAAATAACATTTCATTCTCTCCAACTCACAAACACTCGAAAGATCTTACAACAGCTTTTAGCGTAGTGACAGCCATCACGAATCATTCGGTAACTTGAGTGGCACAATGTACAAAGGCATTTGTTTTTAGACCCTAAGACTTGATCAGGGTTGATTGTTGGGTGGATGCTGATTTCGCGGGGTTGTATGGATATGAGGATGATCAGATCTGTATCCGTCAAGTCTCGCACTGGTTTTGTTTGATTTTGTTTGGGTGCCCTATCATTTGGTCCAGCAACTGCAGACTGACATTACTTTGAGCTCACTGCTGCTGAGTATGTTGCCTTCAGCATGTCAATGGGGAGCTGCTTCCTATGCGAGCCTTGCTCAAAGAAATTGGTAACAAACTGATATGCCGTAATTACTGACAGTCTCGTGCGTCTACAGTGTTCGAAGACAACCAAGGTTGCCTGTCTCTTGTGAATGTCCCCAAGATGTCAGCCGCAACAAGTATTGGCATTAAGTACCACTCTTTAGGTCAAATATCGGGAAGTCAAAGGGCATCGTGGCCAAGTAACTTCCGACTCTAACAACGGGCCGACATCTACACTAAGGGTCTTCCGGCTCCACAGTTTGGCATTGAACTCCTCATGGGGTTGTAATTTACCTCAGCACTTTGCTGGGGACTCTCTCCTATCGTTTCTTGCGACAGCTTCATTTCAGCTGTAAGGAGTGCGACGGGATACAGCTTACAATTCAGCTTTACAGCTTTACTATTTGCAGGCTTATTCTAGAAAATAATCAATAACTGCTCACTTATTTGGAAATACAAACTTTACATCTCTTAGAACGTTAGACTAGTCAGTACACAATGGTATTGTCGCACTTCGCAATTCATCTTTAGGCTGCTTGCCAGTTTTCTCTTTAGGATTCTTGTTACTCTTCTCTTTTGGCTGCTTGGAAGTCTTCTCCTTTGGGTGTTTACTCCTGCCTTGGCAAAGGCTTCCAGACGCCTTCTCTTTGGGCTGTTTGGGGGGTTTCTCTTTGGGCTGTTTGGCAATTCACTGTTGACAAATTGCCTACCTGTGCTTTGCCTCCTCATTAACCGGCATGTCACCGATCGAAAAGCGCATGGCAAGATGGTGCCCCAGCCTCTGGCTGGTAACCGGCCATCGGACAAGCGAGTTTCAAGCAAGCGCTGGAGACCGGAGCAACATGCGTTCTTGCAAGCTAAGGGATATCGTGGGCAGGACACATCTTCTATGTCCACTAGCTAGCTGCTCCAAATATCAATCCTTACTGCTGCATCATCTCAAGTAGCTTCGTGTGGCAGCAACAGGGAGAGCAACCGACTCGACTTCGGATGGAAAAGGTTCCTGCCAAAATCGCATTTTTTATAAACCTTAACCCTCGTGTCTCGTAGACGTTTTCTCGAAACCCCAGAGCATTTCTTCCTCTCGTTGCTGTTGCTTTCAGAGGGCAAGGGAACAAGACGATGGCTACCAATGCCAACGAGCAGTGGAAGACTTCCAATGAAGTCCTGGCGGCTACGGCAGGAGTTGACAGCTGGCGGACCTTTGCTGGTCGAACCACGGGAGGAGAAGGATTTCAGCTGATGGATCTTGCTCGCGCTTTCGTCAAGACTGTCACTCAGCAACAGCCACCGGCAGGCACCGAATGTCCTGTCTGCTATGAGGTTCCAGAGGAATGGAATATTGTTTCGTCTTGCGGCCATGCCACTTGTATTGATTGCTTTCATGCCTATGCAGCATCACAGGTGGCGGATCCTGCCCACCATGGATTTCTCCGCTGTCCGGCATGTCCCTGCCCGTTGCGAACCAAAGACGCTGTCAAGGCAATCGGCAACAATCCAGAGGCCTTGGCATTGTGGGATGCTCGGCTGCGTGATCAAGCTCTCAAACGCATGTCTGGGTTCCGCCTATGCCCAAATTGCGGAAACAGAAACAGCAACGAAACGACCAATGACGATGGCAGCAATAACAATAACAACAACAACAATGCTGCCAATGACAACAATCAATCCAATGGTGTCGCTGGAGAGGGCCAGGGACGTGGTGTCATGTCAACGACTGCAGAGTACAAACCTCTGACTTGTGGTGGATTTGCCACGGCAGAATGTCTGGCCGGGAGAAGCAAGCAACTGCATAGCTTCTTGTCACGTTGCTTGGCAGTAGCTGTTCTCAGTTTGGCTGTTCTGGTAGAGTTCTTTCGGCGCCAATATTTGCATGACGTCTTTGTCAAGACGACCTTCTTGGCTTGTTCATTTGTTTTCCACCTCATGCTCTGTGATACCGCAAATCGCTTTTTGAACGAACGAAAGATCTTGGATGATGCCGCAGAGGAAGGACATTTGGAACGAATGGCGGGCAAAAGAGTGGTGTCGTGCCCTGGCTGTGATGTCAACTTTTCTCTCGCTTCGGAAGGCTCAGACGCTTCGTCGGAAGAGTGGATCAAAAAGCATACCCGCAATTGTCCCGGATGCAACGTTGTCCTGACCAAGGCCCGAGGCTGCAGTCACATGCGGGTACGAGCAACAAGACAGACAGCGGCTACTGAACGACTGTACTCCTCACGCCTTTTCTCTGCTATTTGTAGTGCACACAATGTGGAGTTCATTTCTGCTGGAAATGTATGAAGCAAACATTCTTGTTCTTCCATTCTTGCCCCGAGACGAACACGAACTGAACGAAATGTGGGGTTGAAGTTTAGTTGGCAGATTGGGAAGCGATGCAGATCTTGGAATGAGCTGAAACGCATTCCCAGTGCCAGCCAACTCCATTGAGCAAAACCGTCGGACGGTCCAGAAGCAATGGCATTTCGATCTCTTGTTTTTGTTTTCGCTTGCTATTAATAGGTGGGCACTCATAAGACATTTGACGTTCGAAGCAGTAATCACATACATAATTGAAACGGAGGAAAAGAATATAGAGATTACAGCCACCACGCTACCGGTAGTCCTCACACAGTGCGGCTGGCAGTCCATTAGTGCGCTCTGCAAATGACCTAGACTTGAAGGCAACGCCATCACGTATCGGCAGTCAAAAGCTTTGCTCAACATACCGGTACCTCTACCCATCGTAAGAATCACTGGACGCGGTGACAGAGAGCCCGCATACCGGTAGCACCCCACCCCGACAAACCGACGAATAATGGAACAAACTCAAGAATGCAAACCGAAGAACCCTGCAAACCTGCTTCCAAGCGTGCAGGCCGGGGGGCACGAAAACCACCACCCTGGCGGCTCACCTGAATTAGTGTTGCCCACTCCCCGACAACAAGTGCAAAGATACCGTAGACGATCGTGGCCTTGGCCCTCATGCCTGCGCTGCGTAGCTGCCTCAGCGCTTCAGCTGTTTATCGATACGTACTGAAAGGTAGGTAAAACATACTCGTAATGAACAAGCTTACTTGGTTGAGGAGTTGAGGTACGATGTACGCATGAAGCCTGCAAACACACGATATTCTGTCTGTACGATCTGTGACTCAACTCCTGGCAGCCCCGCATGCACATGCATGCATACATATTATGCATAAGCGTACTGGTACTAGTACGCCTGGCCGTACCGTACCGTACCGTACCTGTATCGTACGTGTGCTATTAATACTACTGCGCTACCTTTCCGTAGGAGAATAAGTAATGGGATACATATACCTTGATATTAAGACTCTATAAGTTTGCTTCCGTACGGTGAGGGGAATCTTGACAGGATCACAAATATTCATACTGCACTTATATAATCTATCTTAGCTCAGGATCCATCACCAGTGCAATTTAGTATCTTATGCTCTGACTAGGAAGAGAGTGCTACCGGTATGGGACAATTCTACTCTACTTCCCATCTTACTAAGCATGCCCTAAGGTGAAAGAGCAAGAGCAGTTTATCACCTGCCGGAGGCAAATGTTTTTGCCATTTGGCCCCTGTATGTTTTTGAGGCATTTTGTTGTAGAAAGGGTCCTTGTATCATCTCTCAATCTCTTATGTGCCCAAGGGAGAGCGCTCGCTGAGTATCTTACGTAGCTTGTAGTTAGTGCAGATCTGAGAGTCTCCAGCATCTGCATCCAGCAAATCTCAGTGCTTGACATCTTGTCTCAGACTCCAAATCAAGGGAAAGGTGGGCTTTTTCAAGAGAAGAGTACATATGATACACGCACGTTTCAGCCTTTTAAAAGTCCAAGATTTGTACTGTACTCAAATCTGACACTACATCGAGATTGAATCTTTTGAAACAGGAACGAGCACAGACACACAGACACAGCATTGCAAAGATCGAAACTGCGCCAGAGCAGAATCTCGAAAGACCTGAACGTTTGAACCAACACCAAACTCCAAGCTCACAAAAACAATCGTTTCCGCAAAGCAACATGACATTCAACGAAACTACCAAATCTACGGTCAAGGCTCTTGATGAGGATCCGGAGGTTGGTCTAATCAAGGTATTGATAGAAGGATACCAAGTAGACCAAATGCAACTTGACGAAGGTTCCATTTCCACCTGTTGCGATGCTGATTTGAAGAAAAATCAAGGGAGCTCCAGAACCCTCTGCATGTATGACGATTCCGACTCGTCACTTCAGAGGAGCACATCAGAATGTTCTGTCGCAGTATCGTCGACCACTCTCGTGAAATTCAATGGCGAACCTTCAACCGAGAAGCAGCAGCCGCTTCATCTTCCACGACAATCTTCTGATGCTGCCGCTCTCGGTTTCGATTCCGACTCCCCAGAAAGCGTGTCCTACTTCGAAAGAAATGTCGTGCTTCCGGTTCTGACTGATGCACAAAGAACGCCAAACTTACAAAGAAATCAACAACAAGATTCAATCTCTTCTTCTGGCGGAGACCGGAGCCAGCCAGGAGCATATCTCGTAGTAGGCATTGGCATTCAAGGCGACCCCGAACTGGCTTCTCCCAGTCCTCCAGATACGCCGGAGGAAGTTCTTGTTGAAGCGGAGCTAGTGGAACCAAGCCAAGAACTGGAACTGGCAGTTGCATCACCCTACACCGACCAAAAGATTCACTACGTCATTGGTATCATTCTTCTGTTGATATTCATTGTCATTGGAGCTGTACTGGCCGGCATCTTGACGAGATCATCACGAAACCTTGATACCCTCAATGCTGCTTTTGAAAGTCAAAAGGCTTTCCCGGAAAGCCTTCAGTATGGAACACCATCATTGGATCTGGGACGCAAGCTCGCTTTGGAGGTCCATGTGCCATGTCAGCATCTGGAAGTATCTTGGCTTTTGGCAGCACTGCCAACGCAGCAGCTGCGCATGTCGGCACAGTTCGAGTTTTCAAAGCTCTGGAGGTAGTAGAACAGTCAACAAGCGGGATCCACAGCGACTTTGACTCCAGCGGAATTTCATGGTGGCGAATGGGTAAACCTCTGATGGGGGAACAGACAGGAGATGGGTTTGGCACAAAGGCTGTAGCCATGACAGCCAGTGGCAACCGCTTGGCTGTTGGAGCGCCTGGTTACAACGTTTCCTCCACTGACAAAGATGGCAACGCTGCCATGCTTCCATCGGCTGGTTTCATTCAAGTCTATGATTGGATTGATAATTCCTGGACTGCGGAAGGCCCCAAAATTCTTGGCCGTTTTGCAGGAGATCAACTTGGCACTGGTGTGGACTTGTCCTCCGATGGGAAGATCCTTGCAGCTGGAGGAGAATCGCCAGGAGGACAAGTCAATGTCTACCGCGAAACCACCAACAACAGTGGGGATATCTCATGGGAACAAGTTGGAAGTCCAATCCTTTCGAGGACTACTGATGACCTCTTTGGCCAGGAGCTAGCGCTGTCGGCTGATGGCACAAGGCTTGCTGTTGGGGCTTCCAAGGCTGAAGTTAAGCAAGGACTTGGCTATGCCAGAGTCTATGAATTCGACGGTGCAGACTGGCAGCAAATGGGTCAAGACCTAGAGGGCGACAGTCACAATTGCCGGTTTGGTCGCAGAATAGCCATGTCCTCGGATGGTTTAATTCTGGCTGCGGCTGCCCGCAATGCTGATGACAACTCCGGCCAAAATGATGTGGGCAATGTCCATATCTACCGCTATGATTCTCCCAGCAATGCTTGGGAACAGATGGGACAAACGCTCTGGGGATCCGGAGAAGCTGACAAGTTTGGAATATCTGTCGACATCTCGGATGATGGGTCCAGAGTGGTGGTTGGTGCAAACCAGAAAAAGGATGATCTTCGGTACGGGTATGTTCGAATCTTTGACTTTGATGACGAGACAAAGGAGTGGACACAAGTAGCCAAAGATCTGAAGGGACAAGACATGTCTGGCGCCTCGGAGTTTGACAGATTAGGAAACGAGGTGGCACTAAACGGAAATGGAAATTTGTTGGCGGTGGGATCTGACGGAGGCAACCGAAACGGATTTGACTCTGGGCATGTCCAAGTTTTTGATTTGGCAGGCCTGGACTAGCTAGCTAGGTAGAGCGGGGTATTGGCGCCAAACCAATATTTGTTCTAGAGAAAGTGTAACTTTATCGCTTAAAAACTGAACCACAGCATGGCGCCACTGACATCGAATCACAGATGAATTCACTTCGATGAAATGATTGAGACTCGAACCAACTCATCGCACGGGCGCTGCAATTCGAGGTGTCGACGAAATGACGTCGTGACTACCTAGACAATTCTTGGGGAAAGGCGGACAACAGACTGAAAGTTGTATTCAAAGCCTCTGGCCCTCCGACCGTGGCAGCCAATTGAAAGGGAACCAGACTGGTCCCCTTGTCACGGCGAGACACCACGGTCATGTCGGCCGTGAGAATTTTGTCGACGCCATTTGCAAAAGGTATCTTGTTCCGAATGGCCAACACCAGTGGTGGATGACCCTCGTGGTTGGGCATTCCCGCAGCCTCTGGAAAGGCGTCCAAGGCGCTTAGTAAAGCCTCCCGTTCCTTCAATCGATAGGGTCGTCGTTCGGCTAGCAAATGAAGAGGTGTGTTGCCGTCTCGATCAATGGCTTGGGCACAGGCTGGATCTCGTTTGAAGGAAATCTTCAACAAGTTCAAGGGTGCATTGGAATGAATCAGTCCATGCGCCACATAATCCTCGCTGATGTTCTCCTTGTCGGGGCAGGCAGTCGTCAATTTGTAGTATTCCAGCGCCAAAAAAGACACCTTGACCCAGAATCGATCCAAATGGCCTTCGTCGACCGTACGTCCCTTTAACAATTTGCCAACGGCCAAGACACCCGGAATGGATTGCGTGTAGGAGAAGAAGAGGCCGCGAATGGGTGGGATCCCATCAAATGTGGAGATTTTGAGAACGGCAGGATTCTTTCTCACAATTTGTTCAATTACTTCGAACATGGCATTGTGGCCACAAGCGCTGTGAAGGCAGGTCCCTCCAATCACGTTTCGTTTCAAGACATCTTCCGGAGTGCAATGGGACAAGAGAATGGTTGCCTTGGAAAGTGTCTTTTGACTGTTACGGCAGACAATGTGCATTGGCGTGTCATGATAGAACTTGTCCTTATGCCGTGTCATTTCGGGTGCAGCCTCGGCCACGAGAAGAATCAATTCCGGAGACGAGCTACCCATTGCACAGATTGTGTGCAGCGGCGAACGCCCTGATACCGGATGGATCAAGGATGCCACGGTTGGTTCGGTCAAGATTCGTTCTCTGACGGCTTCCCAATCATGTTCCTTGATCAGGTCAAAAATAGTGGGAGGACCTTCTTCTTCTTCTGCTGCAGTGACGCCCTGTGGGACGGTAGTAGGCGGCAAGCCATTGATAGTTCGTTCAACAGGTCGTTCCATCCAGGATCCTGCATTACGCTGTCTCATTTGCTGAAAATCGATTTCGTACTGATGACCATTCATTGAAGTTCCGGGGATTGGATGGAATGTTCTTTCGGTCACATTGTCAGCGTCATTCAGTTCATTGAGCACCGATTGATTTTGATAAAGATGTTCCACAGCTTGATTAAAATTCGCATCGCAAGCATGCCAACCATCCGGCAATCGACCATGAGGATCATCCCGCAGGAAATAGTACCATTGCGGATTATTGTTGGCAGTCGCCATCGTAAAGAATGTACTTCCTTCTTTGAGAAATTGAGCTTGTCAGCGCTTTTTCACACAGATTGCTGGCTACCTAACGAACTTTCTCTCTCTCTCTCTCTCTCTCTCTCTCTCTTTCTCTCTTTCTATCTCTTGGCTGGCTACGGCTGGCTACGGTATGGTGCACACTGTCGGTCGTATTCAAGGCAAACGTCAAGGATAGTGTCGCAAACGATCATCTCGGACTTCTTTCCCCACCTCGTTCTTGGACTTTGCAGCCTCAGTCGTGCCCCAGGGGTTATCCTTCCCTCCGCTTCGATTCGATTCGATTCGGCTCGAATTGATTCGATTCAGTCGAGTCAAATCGAATAAAATCGAATTGAATCGAATCGAATGATTCAATCGAAACGATTGGGTCTTACTTCAAGAGAGACATGGATGACCGGATCCAAAAACAAGCCACAACAAAAGCGAGACTCGACTCACAGCATGGGTTCGCGGTTCTGTGCTGACATCAAGAAGCTCTGCATGCACATGCTATGTACCGTAGTACAAGAAGAGGTCGCGGTTCTGTGAAGCTCTGCATTTTATCATATTCTTTACAAAGTACAAGAAGCTCGACAAGATTAGATGAGAAGGTTAGCTTGCGAGCGGTACCGATAAAGATCCAGCCGCAATTCGCGACTTGGATTGTACTATTTTCCCTATAAAAAACTGAAGAATGGCCAATTGATAGAGACGGGGGCTAATCTGGTGGGTCTGAAAGAGATAAGCCAAGAGTTTCAAAAGGGAGTAGAGGAGAATCGGCGAGTGACTCATTCACAAGCCTTTTGATTCGGGACTATTCCTGTATCCCAAAATGAGGGAATATCCAGGAATCAACATTCTCACTGGAGACTCAGGCTTATGTCAATATCAGGCAGGAGTACTTCTCGTGATCGATGATATCTGGCAAATAAATCATCTGAAACAACAATACTGGCCAGCTCGTAGCTAGCCACTCTAGCTAATAGTATTCTCTCTCCGTGATATCATGATAAAATTGTTCACGGTTGGAGTCACACTTTTGACAAAACTACTAAAGCCATGCTTCTCTTTTGGTTCAAGGTTGGAATCATGAGATCATTCACATCCAGTATGGGTAGCTTGAGCGGTACCGATTCTATTGGCAATATCACCCCGATTTTGGTCACCGCCAGGGTCCATTGGCTTTGGCTGCTCTCAGTCTCATCTATCTCACAATTTGGATTCATCCACAAAACAAAAGCAGCAGAACCCAAAAGCCAAAAGCAATTTCAAAAGCAACTCCAACAAAGCAGCTCCCATTGTCCTCCTACTGACAACCATGAAGTACTTCTCCTCCATCCTTTTGGCTTTGTCCTTGCTTTTCACCAACCTCGGGTTCACCCTTGGTCATGGTGTGCAAATCCTTTGCTGCCTCAGTCCTCGAGGCAATCTCCGCGTCTTCATTGAGCACTGGCATGATGACCAGACCTTGATTCCACCTGCCCCCCATACCATCAACACTGCTGTATGGGGTGGCCCCTCCACACCTATGCAGGCAACCGGAGTTGTCAACAACAAACAGGAGCACGAGCTCGGCTATTTGTGCTATGGCAATGTTGCCCCTATTCAGGTTGCCAGTTGTGGTAGTGCTGATCTATACAATGATTGGGCGTGGTTTGACTTCCCCAACCCTGACTGTGACGCAACACCCACTTACACCATCATTTCAGCAAACTCTTACTTTTTCCGGCAAGAATGTCGCAACTTCTACCCTCAGAGCTTTGGAATCAGTCCCATTTGTAGGGGCCAAGCCAAGGCTTCTGGTGATCCTCATATCCAAACTTGGGATAAGAAGTGGTATGACTTCCATGGACAGTGTGACCTTGTCTTCCTTGACAATCCCGAGTTCAATGATGGCCAAGGCATGGATATCCACGTCAGGACCACAGGTCGTTACCAGTACTCCTACATTGAAGCAGCTGCCTTGCGCATTGGGGATGACGTCTTGCAAGTCAGCTCCCATGGCAACTACTTTTTGAATGGTATTGGACAGGCTGCCATGCCAGCCACTCTTGGAGGCCACAATGTGACTCACTTTGTTGATGAAAATAACAGGTACACATTTGAGGCTGCCCTTGGAGAAGGCAAGAACGTTGTCATTCAAACCTTCAAGGACTGGGTCAATGTCAAGATGGATCATGCTGCCGAAGAACACTTCCGCGGTAGCAAGGGCCTTCTTGGTGCCTTCCCTACTGGCGAGTGGATGGCCCGTGACAACAACACTCGATTCACTGATGCCAATGAGTTTGGACAGGAATGGCAAGGTAAGTTTGATTCTCTTCATCCATGATGCTTTTTTAAGAGAACCCAGAACTCACCCTGCACCTCTTGTCCATGTAGTCCGTGACACTGATGCCAAGCTTTTCTCGGTCAACCGTGAGCCCCAGTTCCCCCAGAAGTGTGTCATGCCTGGTCCCAAGAGTGCTGCCCGCCGCCTTGGAGAGACTATTGCCAAGGCTACTGCTGAGAAGGTCTGTGAACACTGGGCTGATGATGAGAAGGACCTCTGCATCTTTGATGTCATGGCCTCTGGTGACTTGGATCATGCTGCTGCTGGTGCTTTCTAAAGAAAGCATTGCATTTCATGTTCGCATGTGGGTACACGTGGCTGAATTGGTTGGGAAGGAGCTCGGTGTCATGGCACCTTGACACCTTGACGCACCGCCCACTAAGATGGCTGCTGCACTGCATTCGGACCATTCCTTACACGTATTATCATGGTGGATTTGACTCGAGCAGATTCTGTTGCCATTACATATTCAATTGAAGCACCAGCATTCCAATGGATGCTGTTTGAAGAAGAAAGAAAAAATAACAACTTTTAATTAGTGAGCAATGAACTTGATAAAGGCTGTGCTCCTGATGCCATCCAGTAGTACTGATGGAGGTTCTGCCCAGGCCCTAGGCAGTGCTAGGATTGGAATCATGATGGACTTTGCACCTACCAGCTAAGATGCCTCTCCTACTATTGAATTATTCTGTGCCTTACTAGCTCACAGACAGCAGCCAAGCAGTGAAAGATGTTTAGTGAAAGACCATCTACGATGCCTCTCCTATTGAATTATTCTGACTTGCAAGCTAGCAGACAGCAAGCGGTGAAAGACGTTTGGTGAAAGGTGTTTAGTGAAAGACATTTCGGGATGTCAATCGTCAAAGGGTTTCATGGTGGTCCTGTTATTCCTGGCTTGAATCAAGCAGCAGAAACCAAGATTCTAGCTGTTAATAGCCAGTGAATGCATACAAAAAGGAAAAGGAGCTTGGATGGGACCGCAGGAGTTGTTTCACCCTTCAACCTTTCCCGCCCGATCCCTGTCGACCACCACAGCCAGCCTCGACGGACGTGCGGGCATGCGAGCTGCTAGCTAGTTAATACGAGTAAAGTGGGATCATTCCAGCATGTTCTTCATGCCTTCGCGGGAGTCGAGTCGAGCCTCTCCTTCTCCGTTACCGGACACGACTACAGTACGGTACCTTCCGTACCGTACCGGTGATACCGGTACCAGGCAGCTAGAGTGGACCAATGGCACGTACGGCACGATTGGGACCAGTACCAATCGTAGAAGCCTCTGAACAACAATCACAAAAAAAGTGGCTCAACGAAGCAAATCAAATCCAAGCACAGTGGAAAAGAAAAACCAAAGCAAGCCAAATCAAGAATAGAACTGACAATCATGGCATCACCAAAGAATAAACAAAGTACCGGTGTTCACAAGCTATATAATGGCCTCTTTGGCGGAAAGAAGCAGGCGTCAGCGTCGCGCGAACAGCAGAAAAGGGAGGGAGACGATTCAGTGACCGCGAACCTGGACGCCTCTAATACAGAGGACTTGGTCCTGGAGGAGGAAACACCAGACAAATTTGAGAAGAGATTAGGAATGATGGCATTCGAAACCACAGCGAGCTGCTGAGGAATCGGCTGAGGTACCAATCGGGGTTAGAACATAGCCAAGCCTAAGACATTCCTGCTTGCTGCTACTAGTAGAGCTCATTATAAGAACTGTATTTTACGTACATGTCCATCATTCGGAAGAGCTCGTTGATAGGCATTCTTCGAATGAACAGCAACCGAGTAGTGGTGGATGCACAATTCAGAAGAAAGACCAACAGCGGATCCAACCCACCGCAACTTGTGGACCAATGCATAACTTGAGTAGAAAATGCTCTGGTCGATATATCCAAGTTGGGTCTGTTCATAGAGTTTCAATAGCTACCAGTACTATGCCTTCTGCAAGGAGACATTTTAGGCGGAGGAGCCTCAGTGGATTTCTCGTGCTGCCTGTTGTGAGTTTGAATTGACAAAACAAGTACTGGTAGCAAGATGTCATGGAACTAGACACCTTATGAGCCCTCTGCATCCGTGAGCTTGCACAACATGTGAAGACCGATGCGATTCCTACTACGCTGACTTGAAAAAATTGTGGAGCTCCCAACTCATCAGCCCGTTGTCAAGCCAGGCAAAAGAATGAACCAAGAGGGCAGGTCATAGAGCACGAACTTCATACAGATGATGAACAGCATTTCTTCCAATTGTCAATGTTAGATCTCTGTCGGGCGGCGTCAGCTCCTCCGCTGCATGCCCAAAGCCACAACGCTTACTGCGATTCCAAGAAAGGCGGGAAGGCTCGGGGGCTGTTTAATCGTCTCGATACCATCATGATCCCCCATTAGTTGGGACAAGATTCCGGGTTCATTATCTTCATCATACGGCGGCTATCGTCGGCCCAGGCAATGCTGCGCTCTCCACGAAAAGTCAACCGTTGTGTTGGAGATACCCAAACACCTACCGGTACTGTTACACCAAGGCACTGGCCGAGACTCTCTTGTCGAGAGCAAAGGGAATGTACCTCTTGTCATTCTGCGCCCCTCTCTTTGTGACGGCCTGGTACGAACAAAATCCGCTGCCCGGTTGGATCGACTCTGACTCCAAAGCCGCATTGGCAGCCTTCATCTCGTTCTACGGAAACTGTTTCTTGCACACATTCAGCGTCACTCAAGGCTGACACGAAACAAGATGTAGTTCCTCGCGACTATGTTGCAGAAGGCCTTCTCTATGGTGCATTGGGCAGCATGAATAGAAGAAATTAGGCCCCTGTGATCCATGTCAATGCGGGCCCAGACCAGTCTATGACTAATGACAGCCAAATGATTAAGTTCTTTGCACCCAAGGGACGATATCTGAAGCAGCGCTCCTTTATCCGTGTGTCACGGGTGGAACTCAAAGCGCCGAGTATTCGATGCTAAAGCACGCTTTCGCTGGAATTCTAAGGGACTTGCCGAGCAGCTCGGTACCGGTAGGGCCGCCACAAAGTTGGACAAGATTCAAGGAGTATTCTCAGACTTTTTCATGCCTCATACAATTTCAACGCGGAAGACTCTTTAGCGGATAGATTCTTTCTTTGATGTTGAGGCATTCGAGGACAGTGGTGCACTTGGATGTCTTCCACGATCTCCTCAGTGGGAAGGAAATGCCGACGCCATGCACACGAGCCTGCATTGAAGGCCGGGGCCACTCCTTCAATGATTCGATTCAGAGTCGAGTCGAGTCGAGTCGAGTCTACCGGTACCTGGTACACTATGGTGGAGAGCTGGCAAACTCGACATCGGTCGAACAGAACGATCGAGCGCAACTACCGGTACCAGTACTAAAGGTTGCTGTCTCCTTGAGACGTCGATAACCGACTACCACCCGATGTCGATCGAATCAAACTAAAGGCTACTAGCTAGCTTGTCTTCCGCTTCTAAAGATAACCATTATTCGCTAAACGGCAACCTGATACGTCGACAACCAACCACCACCCCGATGAGCCCCCTGGTCCGACCGCACTCCTAGGTAGCTACATGTACTAGTCGTAGAGACACGGCGAGGCGTCCAACGCATTCTCCTTTTGGTTCAGATACTTCATGTAGGACCGGATCTGTTCCTCTTGTCGTCGATGTTCGTTCATACGGAACCGTTTGACATCTCTCTTGGTATAAAAGAGGTACGGTTTCATTTCTTCCGAAACCTTGGGAATCTCCACGACTTGATTAAAGTTGTCCGCAAAGCGCACCACGACGGGTCGTGGCGGCGGTGGAGAAATCGGACGCGAGTTTGTTCGTGTCGGTTTCCGAGGCGCCACGTCGGAAATGACATTCTCCATGTGCAATTCGGGTTCGTCGGAGATAGTTCTTCGATGTCGACGACGAGGTCTACGGTCTCGTTTGGGCTTTTTGGGTATTGCATCGTCGTTGTTGCTTTTGGCGCCGTCGTCGTCGGCATGCCAGGGACTGGGCGCCAGTAGTGGATGCAGCGCCGTGTTGTTGTCGTCATCCTCCTGGTCGGGGGCAGCCACGGACATGGGCATAAAGGGCACCGATGCGGCAGGAGGGCTGAGAGGAGGGAGTTTGTGTTGGTTGTTGTCCTCGTCGTGTTCGGGATATCGTTCGGAGTCTTCTTCCATTCCAGCAGCCAAATGTCGTTGATACTTTTCAATATCGGAAGAGGAGATGGACCGACGAAATCGACTTCGCATTTGCCATTCAAACTCTGGTGGTTGTCCATCCGGGACACTACCACCAGCCCCACCACTACTCGGATCGGAGGAAGGCGTGAGCATCCCAATGTCATTCAAGCTACTGGATCGATTCTGTGTCACAGGAGGCGGGCTATGCGGCGCAGCGGCGTGTTGTTTCGCATCGCCGTGTGCAGTTTCGGCGGACGTCACACGACGTGGCATTTTCAATCCATTGGTGCTGGGAGGGTGTTTCCTGTCATCACACCAAGGAGAGATGATTGGCAGTGGTGCTTCCAGTGGCATTTCAATTTCCTCGTCATCATCATCTTCTTCTTCTTTGACTGTTTCAAACTCGCGTATGGTGGCTGAAGTGGATCGGCTGCTGATAGGAGTAGGTGTTATAGTGCTGTTTCTTGGAGGCATTGTGGCCGACGACGAGGAGGTAAGAGAAGGAGGAGATAGTTCATTGAATTCGAGTTCCTTGAGCGATTTTCGTAGACTGCGTGTTCCCCAATCCTCTTCCTCGTCCTTGGACAACAAGGATGCTTCTTCCAGGGCCACGGAAGACGTGAGCAGATGACTATCTCTGTGATTCATTGCCAGCGCAGCGGATCCCTGTCGATGGGGAGTATTATCATGTTGTTCCGCTGCATCATCGACCAGACTATCCGCCGAGTTTTCTCTGGATAGTGCCGTTCGGACCGATCGTTCAAATTTCCCCAAATCCGATGCCAAAATGGCGCGTCGTAACGAGCGTGTCCCCCACTGATAGTCGCTTTTGTTATTTTCCAGAGTCTGTAGTTTGTCTTGCGAGTCGCCTGCAGTACATGCAGCAGTAGCGTTGGTGGTAGTATGGATATGATGATGATGATGAGGATTGTCGTGACTCAGAGTTTCATCGTGTACTCTCTTGGCGGCTCTATCTTGACAGAATTGTCGTTTGAATTCTGCCAAGTCCGAATTGGCAATAGAGTTTCTTCCCACTCGTCTTGGCTTGCTGTTGCTGCTTTTGTTGTTGTTCGCATTATTGGTAGAAGAAGATATTGCCAGCGCCAGAGCTATCGTTGCAGGGGTTGTTGCAGTGAAATCAGAGGTGAGTTGTTGTTGCTGTTGCTGGTTGAGTGTGGTTGATTCTTCTGTGTCTTGTTGCTGCTGTTGTTGTGGATATCCCTCTAATATGGCTTGGAATTCTCTTTGATAGTCTGTCAAATCATGGGCCGAATTGGCTCTTCCTACATCTGCCAGACTGAACTTGCGTTGGTATTCCATCAAGTCATCGACCGAGAGAGAGCGATAGAGATGACGTTGCGCCCATTCCGGTTTCTTTTTCTTCTTCTTTCGCGGCGGGTTGGCGTTTTTCAATATATCGTCCTTGCTATCGGTTCGCAGATACTCTTCTCGTTGTTGTCTATGAAACTCGACCGCTCTCCGGCGAAAGTCTTCTTCATCTACTTCTTCCACACTACTCTCTTCTTCTTCGTGATGTTTGTCGTGTTGGTGGTGTGCTTCTTGCTCATCATCATCATCGTCGTCATCGTCATCTGTACTCTCATAACATTCTTCCAACGTCTCTTCACTGTGCAGGAATCGATCACTGAGCGCTCGAGTGGTATCGTAGTAGACAGGACTAGGACAACAGTCGTTGTCGTCCGCGTCCGCAGTTGCTGCGTGGATGGGTTTGTAGCTGGCAGTGGCTACTTCTCCCTGTGCTGTGCTGTCCATGGTAGACTAATATAGATGGATATATGTGAGAGCTTTTCCTCTTACTCACTATAGCTACACGCGATGGGTAAATCGTTGATGATAGCACTACTCTATCAATCAATCAATCAACAACAAGGATGTATAGATGATGGCAGGGTCGCTCTCTGTCTTGTCTGTCGAATAAGTAAAGTTGCTTCCTGTCCTCTATTCACGGCTGTTGTGGTAACGGCGGCAGCTGTTGCTGTGAGAGGACATGCAAATGAGCGTTATTCGATGGATTATTCGATTCGATTCGATTCGGATGATCGATGATAGTTCAATGCATGCGCATCGATCAATCAATCAAACGTGATTTAAACAGTCCCGAACAGAAATCGAAAACACTCCACACTTTCAAATTTGCCGTTTCATGTGCTTGGATACCCAAGCAAAACCAATGCCTCATTCGAAATCAAACTCATTCCATCAAATAGAAAAAGCCCATTACACAACTAACTCTGGGATGTCGAACGAAAGAAATGAAACAAAACTAATAATGATGAGCCACCACCACCATGACGAAGACGACGACAAGCAAGTGTGTGCTATTTGCTTGGCCAATCTGTTCACTAGTAGCACTAGCAATCATCATCATCATCATCATACAGTAGGAGCCGTCGTCCCTTGTGGTCATTGCCTTCACGCGTCCTGCTTTCGACAATGGCAACAATCCAGCTACAATCAGGGACGCAATCATTGCAATTGTCCCATTTGCAATGCTCCTGCAAAAACCTTTGTCACACTTTTCTTGGAAGAACCATCAGACAACAACAAGGATACCACTAGTAATATGCACACCACAAGAACTCCCAAGCGTAGCAATCATACTAGCAATGTCATGTCAGGTACGGGAATACCTTCCCGAAATGGAACTGCGACGGTTGCAACTGGGAATTCCAATGCCATGGATCCTACCACCAGCAACAACACTACTACTACCAATGGAGGAGGCGGAGAAGAAGAACTCCAAGAACTGTTGGCCCATCAAGAACGGATCAAGAACAAACTCAAGCGATACAAACGACGCAATCGCACTCTCCAACAAGAGTTGCAGTCGGAACGACAAGAAATGGAAGACATGCTACTCTCCACCATTCAAAACTTTTACAAAATCATGGACAAACACGACGAAGAACGACACCGTTGGACGTCGTCGACACTCGAATTACGGCACGAATTGGATGCCACCCTGGCGACATTGCAGCAAGAACGACTGGCTCACATGTTGCAAAAGAAACTCATGGAACAGGATTTGGACCTGTTGCGACGGGATTGTCATGTGGCGCAACAACGCGTCACGGCGGCCACGGAAGGATTGGCACAACTCAAAGTGCACAATCGACAACGACAATCTACAGTGCACCAATTGTTGCAAGAAAAGGCGCGACTCGTAGAAGACAACCGGAAGCTCAAACAGGTAGTGGCAATCGTAGGAGGGGCCGAAGTGGCGTTGTGGTAGTCAATTTACAAACGATGATATTGTGGTGGAGGAGGGTCCGCTATGAGCCAATGGAAGGATGGAATGAATACGAGAAGGGACCAACGTTAACAACTGTGCAAATTGAAGTAACTACTATAATATGGATGTTTTCAGCTACATGTATAATAAAACAAAGCTACCGTAGTCGTATCGTCATCGAAACAAAAGAATGCGTGATGGCACCAAGTGTTGGGAAAGAGAGAGATTGTGAACCCGTGAAAAACCTGAAGCTCACCGTCCGATTGCCTTCCGTTGCTTAAATCTTTTCTTTATGGCCAAAAATCTGGCTTTCGTCACAATAGTCTAGTCTAAGTCACGAGTTTTGGTTGAGCATTACACACACTACACTCGTTTGCTTGCTTCTTTCGTCGAAGGACCCGCTGTCCTTTACTGTGTGCATCGTCTCAAGACCAAGTGAATGCACTAATACTGGAATTGGAAAGGGAGCTTTCTATCTAGCCAGAGCTGGGATAACATTTGTTTGTCATAATCCAACCGAGGGATTTGCACTTCCAGAAAGAACATACAGAACAAACAAGTGAGTGAGTGAGTGAGTGAGTGAGTGAGTGAGTGAGTGAGTGTAGGGAACCATGGACTTTTCTATGGAAGAGCACAACCAAACCTGTGCCATTTGCCTCGAGAGCTTGCTCAAGAATGGTACCAGTGGGGAGACGTCTTCATCATCGCAGACAAAGATTGGCGCAGTGGTTCCGTGTGGTCATGTCTTTCATCATGCCTGTTATCGAAAGTGGCACTCGGCGCAAGAACGACGACGCCGTCGCGATAGTGCCAACAACAACAACAATAGTCATTCCAACAACGACGACAACAAGTGCAAATGTCCCATGTGCAATGTGCCCTGCAATGATTTTGTCAAACTATTCATGGGATCGGAATCATCGAGCAGTCATAGTCGGCGCACTTCTGCGAGCAGTGCCGCAACAACAAACGAGGGCGACGACGAGAGTCTTCGTCTGCAATCGTCTCGCAAGAGTTTAGATCGCGTCAAGGACAAGCTGAATCGGTACAAAAAGGAAAATCGTACTCTGGAGAAGAAGCTACAGGATGAACGCAAACTCATGGAGTCCACGTTGGAACGGACGGTGGAACGACACTCCAAAGAAAAGCGATCCTTCCAACGCAAACATCAGCGCCTCGAGGAGCAAGTCAAAGAAAAAGATGCCGCTCTGGCAAGCACTGCACAAGAGTTGCAGGCCCTCAAAGAAGAACTCGAGAGTGACCGAATCAAGTGGAAGAAACATGCCAAGAGATTAGAGCAAAAGTTGGTGCAGGTAAGGAACAATCCACTCGAATATGCATGTATGTACTGGTTGGCACCCCCGCAAAAGTTTGTGGGTCTCACTTTTTGATACTCTATTACGGTAGGAAATGGAAGGCAACACCGAGGAACATTTGGCGCAGGTACGTGAATGGGGCAGGAGAAAGGCGACCTTGAAAAAGGACGTTGTACTGGCGCGGGCCGAAACCAAAGCCATGCAACAAGAAATTGATCGGACCGTCGAATTGCAAGTGGCCGAACGACGCCAGTGGGAACAAAAGGAAAAGCAATGGAAACAAGAGCTTGAAAAGGCACAACAAGAAAAGGCCAAGGCAGACGCCCGAGTCGCCAAGGCGGTACAGGGGATTTCCCAAATGCGAGCCTTTCACGAAATTCGCAAGGAGCACGTGGCCAAGTTGGAGCAAGAAAAGGCGCAGCTAGCACAGCAACTTCAAGAGCTCCAGCCCAAGGCAGAATTGGACGAAGAAGTTTTGTTGTTTGGATCATAGACCGACACGCGAGTACACACACTGTTGTAGTCTTCTTGCTGTTGTTGGATAGAGGATTGGGGACTTGAGACCATGGGTCCTGGAAACACAAAATCGGGTCTATTTGTGGGCCAGAATCTACTGTAATGGTTGATACCCGCGGACTAGCTAGCTAGAAGAAAATGCCTGATGATGTAGTCCTAATAATTACATTTTTATCACACTGCGCACGTACCGGTATCCCCGCTTACCATCTGCTTTCCGATCTCTCTAGGCTGCCGAACTCGCACAAACACAACGAAGTACCGTATCACATCCTAGCTACTAAACACTCGCTTCTGTCGGGTGGGGGTTCCGACTAGGCAACCGCAAACGTTTGCCCTGCTTGCACTCCCTGTGGAACGGTCACCATCACTTGCTGTCCTGTGAATGGATTCTGGATCTGAAGCTGCATGCCGGGGTAACCATTTGGCGGTACCTGCACTTGAAATACTTGAGGCATCGTCGTGGGGACGGATTGTTGCACCTGCAGACCGTTCGGATGGCCTGGTATGGTTTGTGGTGGGCTGGCGTTACGGCCGTATGGCGAATTGGGTGCGCTGTTGTAGGGAGACGATCGTGGTGGCGACCCACTACCAGCAATGCCCGCACCAGCGACGGGCAAGGCACCACCGTATTGATGATAGGTGTCGTATTTGGTGTCGTCCACCAATCCAGCGCTGGGATTCTCAATGAAAATTTCTCCGTCGTATCCTCCGTCAAAATTTAACTCAATATCGATATCTTCTCCAGGGTTGTAATCAGACTCGACGACAGAGAATTTACTGCCTGAAAGTGGCGGATGCGGCATAATTCCTTGAGAGTCGTAGAAGTAGTCCACCAGTTGATCAGGGACTTCATCCAGAGTTTCTTTTGTCAAGTTTTCTCGGTTGTGTTGATGCTTGTGAAATTCCACAAATTGGCAAATATCTCTACCTGCCGTGTTTCCGGATGAGAGAAAGTCATCCAAGAATTGCATGGTGGAAAAGTCGGCAGTTCCAATCCCCACAATGATGATGGAGAGAGGAGCGTCGCTGGCCTCAATGAGGGCTCGTTTGGTGTGTTCGACGTCTGTCACAGCTCCGTCGGTCAAAATCAACAAGATATGGTAGGATTGCTTCCCGACTTTGGCACTTTGAGCTTGTTGCGCTCGGGCTTGTTGGGCCGCTTTCGTAATGCATTCGGCAAACACAGTGGGGCCACTCATGGTCAACCCCGTTCGAAAAACTCGACGGTAGCCATCTAGGATTCCTTGGATGCCCGATAATTCTGGGTCCGGGCCCACTTGAAAGCAATGATTGATGATTCCACGGAATTTGGCACCAAAGCCCCAGACGGGAAATTTCTGATCCGAATCGTATCGCGCCACCACAGCACCCACAGCGGTAATGGCTTTTTCGTAGTCGTTCAAGCTGCCGTCACGGTGAATGTAATGCAGCGTTCCTGGCTTTCGAGGGTCTCCATTGCTTCCAGTAAAATCAATCGCCACGCACATTTGCAGTTCCAGGCCTCCCGTGAGATAATCCACAAATTTGGGCCTGGTTCCCCCGTTGGGAGGAGGCACGGCGGTTGACCCCGAGATTCCAAGCGGAAGCTTTCCATAGCTTGGCTGGTCGCTTCCCGCGACCACAGCGGATGCAACGGCCGCTGCGGTGGATGCTGCGGCAATCGGCACGGCCGATGCCATGGGTGGTTGTTGACCAGGGCGCGGAATGGCACTGGAACTCCTGATTGGGTTGACACTGTAGCTGGGAGCTGGCATGGGCGGCTGTGGCGGCAGGATCGGTTCTGGCAAGTGGTGTATTACAGTCTGCGGTCCCTGTGTCGTTGCCGACATGGTTGCTCCGGTTATTGTGGCACCCGTGACAACAATTTTGCCATAGTCCTTTCCAGATTTGACGAGTGAATAAGCCTTTGAAATGTCCACCTTTTTGCCCATGCCATCCGGCACCACCGATGCCATCAACGCCTTGACGTTGGTTTCAAATGATCCCATCGATCGATGCTTTCCACTTTTCTCCCAATCATAGACCGCAATGAGAATGGGAGCAGTTCTGTCGCCCTGGCAAAGTTTGTTGACATTGAGATCCATTTCTTCCCAAACCGGGTTTAGAGAATTGTCGATATGTTTGCATCGAAAGACAGGTTGCCACGTGAGACCACCGGCGCTGTTGACTTTGGCGCTGATTTCCACAAACGGGTCTGATTTGGAGAAGAATCCTTCCACATTTTTCAATTTGTGTCCTTGCAACTTGAGTATCAACCGTCCAGCATCTTCGGTAGGAGCCGCCATGGCATGAACGAAAAGGGTTCCTCCAGACTTCATTTTTTTTGCCTTGACATTCCCCCGGCTGCCAAGAATTTCCCCAATCTCAAACAAGGCGGATCCCATTGGTTTGGCTTTGTTGCCTTTTCTGATTTCATCTAAGATAGCAATATTGATGCGTGTACTGACACCCAAACTGTAATCTAGGATGAAAGAAGTGGTCCATTTGGGGGATAGATTGTTTTTGACTCTGCATCCAGCAAGAAAAGAGGAAGCATTAGAAATGAAACTCTCACTAACAAAGAACTCGCCGCGATTGGTCTTGACTTACACTTCTGTTTTTCCAATAATCTGGGGTTGATCTGATGGGTTGCTTGCCAGGAGGGTCACCACGGCAAATGGGTCTGATATCCCCTTGCCGAATCCTGCTACATTGGTCTAGAAGAACACAGGAAAAAGGTTTGAGACCAACAGAAAGATGGCAGAATCCATCTTAGTTGATTGATTGAATGATGTTACGAACACGTACCAGTTTGGAAGCATATAGATTGATTTGAACTTTGGAGACCTTGTTGCTTTGTTCTGCGCCTTCAGTTCCAAAGGCATCTTTCCATCTCTTCCATTCTGGATTCAATTTTGTCACACCATTGATCTTGACGTATTTCTTGGGTGCGTTGTTCATTGTCGTGTCGCTAGTCTACACTCGACCTGTGTCTTGGGAATGACTATAGAAGCTGCTTCAATTCGATGCTTCAGGGAGGATTCGGAATAAGGCTTTCTCTTGCCCTTGTGAGATCTTTCTTATGGATCTTTATTTGGACCAGGCGGATCGATCGAGGTACCGTTAGGGGTCCTCTCAAGGCTTCAGAGGCTCTCGATGGCTGTTGCTTTGTATCGCTTCACAATCTAGAAACGATGCAGCAAGGAATGATCTGTCTTTAGTCTGGGTTTTATGCCGACAGCTGCTATCTACGGTTGCTGACAACTTGTTGTGGATTGTGTGGAGGGCTTCAACAAGCGAACCCTGGCAGCCTGGAAGAGGGCATGCAGGGTTGACGAGGTGCTTCAAGTGCCGGGCGTCCGTTGCTTTGGGCGGGTGGACGACTCACTGTCACTCAAGACTGTGCGACACGACTCAGCTGCGTGCAGCTCCCAGCGCAACCGAAAGGCAAGCCACGTTACACGTTACCCAAGGCACGGGCCGCAGGTGCCTGACAGCGTTGCTCGGATCAAAGATCCAAGATGGAAACAAGGACGAACAAAAGCCGGGAATACGGTGGTAGCACCCTCGCGAACCTAGCTAGATACTAGCCAATGCTGCTTCTGATGAAGTAACTAGCAAGATCATTGGTCTTGGGTGCTCGATACCCTACCGTATGCACCAAGGCTGGTATGCAATGTACGCAATGGTGGGAACGATATAGGGAACGAGAACGAATAGACGCAACAAGAAAGCTTCACGAAACCGTAATCAAACAAGCAAAATCGACTTATACAGAGGCCCAATAGGGCACTAGCTAGAAATAAAGGCACCGGCCTCTCCAGATTCTTTCTGAGGCTGCCAGTGCAACAGTCCTGGTGAGGATAGCTACTCAACAGCACTGAATCTGACTGCAGTTTGCTGTGATCGAGAGATTGAGGCTGCGAGAGCAAAGTTCAACAGGGATACTGCCTGTGATGGAAGTCCCAGAGATATCCAAGTACAGCAAGGAAGTCAATAGCAGCAACTCACTTGGAAGGGTGCCACTCACAGCAGAATTCCCTGACAGGTTGAGTTCTGTCAACTGAGCCATCAAGCCCAACTCCGATGGTATTGTGCCTTCAAAAAAATTGTTCCCAAGGCCCAAGTACCTCAAGTTCGTTGCTCGACTTGCTTCCCACATTGGAATGGTTCCTCCATAGCGGTTCTCAGTCATATTGAGAAGCTCAAGGTTTCGAAGTGCACCAAGAAAATGGACGTTGTCGGTCTTGAGCTGATTAGAATCCAACCTCAAAGTTCGGAGGAAACTTGGATCAAGATCTGCATCCGTAAAGTATGTGGCAATTTCAATACTATTGTTTGACAATATGATTGCTTCGAGTTTGTTTGAAGATGGTGCAAAGGGCAGCCCCCCAGAGATGTGATTGTTTGAACAATCAATAACTTTCATGCTTTCTGTCAGTTGGGATTCCATTGGTAGAGTGCCACCAAGATTGTTTGATTGTAAATCTGTCGTCACAAGACGCCCATCCTGGTCGCAGGGTGTGGGGCTTTGTGAGAACCACTCACACTCAGGGACTTCATAGGATAGCCAATTGTCATTTCGAAACCAATTGTCTCCTTCCATTGCATGGTAAACAACAGCCAATGCAAACCTCTGTATCTTCTGCCACTTGGGATGGGAGTCAAGATACGGATCTTCCCACATCCAATTGTTTGCTCTGGCTTGGGGGCCCGTTGGGTCATCCAGAATTGCCTTGCGTGTGTTTTGATGTAATGCACTGTCAAATGGAGGGTACCAGTGGCTTCTGTTGGTCAAAGCAGGTTCAGCGAATGTACCAATGGCCACAGATGGATCAGATGAACCGAAGTCTTGGTTTGATAGTTGTGATATTGCCAGCCAGAGTACCAATCCAACAATCACTGCAATTATCACAAAGAAGCATAGATTGATGAGAGTGGAAGAGAAAGAGGATGACGGTGATTCGTTTTCTTTGCTCCTCATGGGCATTACGTTCAATGCTTCTGGAAGTTGCACTCGAACTTGTCCTGTTTCTTGTTGTTGTGCTTCCTGATCTACCAAAGTAGCATCCAGAGGACTGCTGATGTTGTTTTGGTTGTTGGGCAAGGTCGGGTCAGGGTGGGGGCTCCTTGTTAGCTCACGACTGCTGGCTCCTCCTATTCCAGGGATCGAGAAAGCCCCTGGATGGGAGAAAGTTGTACGAGCAGAATGAATGAAAAGAGGGGGGACTGGAAGGTTGTCTGTTTCAGTTCTGTGGGCTCGACTGACAGCATCATCATCGTTAGCTTGGGCCATATTGGCAACATCATTAGCTTTTGCATCTAAGGGGCCACCAGTGTTGGACTTCTTCACTCTCGATCCTGCTTTCATGGTCAAGGTTGTTTGATTTGATCGCAACCCAGCCGAGGCAGGGGTAATTGTAGGCGATGGCGATTGGCTTGGTTAAAGGTTTGTTCGAGGTGTGCTTTTCGTAAAACAACCAAGAAAGAATAATAAAACAGTGCCACATCAGCTGCCACATCACCCCCTTCGTTCCCCACCCCGCCCTACACAACCGGTACACTAGCTAGCTAGGAGCTACAGTGGGTAGATGGGGGGTTCCCAATCCCCAAGACTTTGTTGGAAGTTCGACGAAATGTCCACGTACCGCTACATTCGTACTCATTGCAATATTGCTCATTGGCCGTTTCAGATTCTCTCCCTGAGACTCGACTCAAGGTCATTCGATCGAACTATTAATATAACTCTGGGTACAGAGTTTTTACAGTAAAAGAGTTTAAGAGTTAAGAGTGTAGTGAGTGTACGGGTGTACAGAGTGTGACTTTCGATGCTGTTCCGTTTCGTTCGCACGCTCGCCCCTTTCGCACTTTGAGCGGACTGCTCGAGTAGCTACCAGTAGTTACCGGTACCTGGTACCGTACAGTAGACACTTCACAAGATAGGTGAGGCCAAAAATCTTTTGCTTCTACCACTCTCACCAAAACAACTGGCATTGGAAGCCCACAGGAGCGTTCCTCAATCGTGCATGAAACCGACCCTAAAATAGGGTCGGATTTAGGGTCGGATTCCCTTTAGGGTCGGGTTTCGAAACCGACCCTAAAAATAGGGACGTTTTCTGAAAAATAGGGACGGTTTCTGAAAAACCGTCCCTAATTTAGGGTCGGGTTTCGTTTTAGGGTCGGGTTTGAAAAACGTCCCTAAATAGAAACGGGACTGCCTGGTAAATACATTGAAAACGCACCAATATTAGGGTCGGGTTTCGAAACCGACCCTAAAAATAGGGACGTTTTCTGAAAAATAGGGACGGTTTCTGAAAAAACGTCCCTAATTTAGGGTCGGGTTTCATTTTAGGGTCGGGTTTTGAAACCGTCCCTATATTTAGGGACGGATTCCCCAAACCGACCCTAAATTAGGGTCGGATTTAAAGTCATGCACGATTGAGGGACACTCCAGATCACAGCCACAGACCACAGCCACAGACCACAGACCACACAGACGAAACGTTGGCTGCTGCGTACCCGTACGGGCTACGGGACGGTAGCCCCCGATATGCAGGGGTGGGGAGCATAGGCTGCGGCTCGACAACCAAACCACATTGGGAAATTGTTTGATTGAAGAATCGATTCATTCCTACGATGTACCGTTTTCGTGGACTCCAAAAGGGAGCACCAGGTACGGTACTCAACCAAGCCAGTACTGGTATCCAAAAGACCCAACGCAAAGCATACCAGCAGCCTCAGCAGGCAGCAGTTCCAGCTAGCTAGCTAAGGCGGTAGGCTAGCTAGCTAGCTAGCTAGCTAGCTAGCTAGCTAGCTAGCTGCAAGCAGAGAATTTGGGGTTCTTCCCAATCCCAATAGGCATGTAGTGAAAGCTGCATGCAAGGGTGTGATTAAAAAAGAGATCTACAGCTGCAGCTGCTTTTCTCAATAATTCGGCAATAATCTAATGCAACTTTCTCTTTGCCATGGTAACACAATAAATGAATAGAAAGTTGTAGTAGGCAACAACATCGAATATTAATGGGAACATCAAATACTTGGAATTTGAGAATGGTAGTTACTCAACAGCACTGAATCTGACTGCAGTTTGCTGTGATCGAGATGTTGACGATACCAGAGCATATGTCAACAGGTATACTGCCTGTGATGGAAGTCCCAGAGATATCCAAGTACAGCAAGGAAGTCAATAGCAGCAGCTCACTGGGGAGGGTCTCACTCAGAGCAGAATTCTCAGACAGGTCAAGCTCTGTCAACTGGGTCATCAAGCCCAACACTGATGGTATTGTGCCTTCAAAAAATTGTTCCCAAGGCCCAAGTACCTCAAGTTCGTTGCTCCACTTGCTTCCCACAATGGAATGGTTCCTTCAAAGTGGTTCCCAGTCATATTGAGAATCTCAAGGTTTTGAAATCCACCAACAAAATTGAAGTTGTTGGACTTTAGCTGATTAGAATCCACTTTCAAAATTCGGAGGAAACTTGGATCAAAGTCTGCATCCACAAAGGTTGTGGAAAATTCAAAACTATTGTTTGACAATATGATAGCTGGGATTTTGTTTGTCGATGCCAACAGGGGCAACACCCCAGAGATGTGATTGATTGACCACTCCGCCAATTTCACAGTCTCTGGCAGTTGGAGCTCCATTGGTAGGGTGCCGCCAAGATTGTTAGATTGTAGATCTTGAATCACAAGACGCCCATCCTGATCACAGGGAGTTGGGCTTTGTGAGAACCACTCACACTCAGGAACTTCATGGGATAGCCAATTGTCATTTCAAAACCAATTGTCTCCTTCCATTGCATGGTAAATAACAGCCAAGGCAAACCTCTGTATCTTCTGCCACTTGGGATAGGTGTCAAAATATGGATCTTCCCACATCCAATTGTTTGCTCTGGCTTGTGGGCTCGTTGGGTCATCCAGAATTGCCTTGCGCGTGTTTCGATGTAACGTATTGTCAAATGGTGGGTACTGGTGGCTTCTGTTAGTCTCGGCAGCTTCAGAGAATGTACCAATGGCTACAATTGGATCTGATGAACCAGAGCCTTGGTTTGATAGTTGTGATATTACCAGCCAGAGTACCAATCCAACAATCACTGCAATTATCAAAAAGAAGCATAGATTGATGAGAGAGGATGATGATGTTGTTGATTCGTTTCCTTTGCTCCTAATGGACATAACATTCGATGCTTCTGGAAGTTGCACTCGAACTTGTCCTGTTTCTTGTTGTTGTGCTTCCTGATCTACCAAAGTAGCATCCAGAGGACTGCCGAAGTCGTTTTGGTTGTTGGGGAGGCTTGGGTCAGACTGGGAGCTCCTTGTTAGCTCACGACTGCTGGCTCCTCCTATTCCAGGGACCGAGAAAGCCCCTGGATGGGAGAAAGTTGTACGAGCAGAATGAATGAAAAGAGGGGGGACTGGAAGGTTGTCTGTTTCAGTTCTGTCGGCTCGACTGACAGCATCATCATCATTAGCTTGGGCCATATTGGCAACATCTTCAGCATTTGCTTCCAAGGAGCCACCAGTTTTGGACTGATTAGCATTGGCTTCAGAGGCAGCTCCTCTGCTTGACTTATTGGCGCTTGATCCAACTTTCATCATCAGAGATTATATAGCACTGGCTCCTCCAGAGTTGCCCCTTCCTAACAGCTCTTGTGCTCCGCCGACTGCCTGTGTGTTTGTGCAGCAGGACGGAAGAGAAGTAACTGGCTCCTCAAGACACAGAAGACTGACTCGACTCGACTCCCTCCTATTTCACTAAGAGCTCTTTGGCGGCATGTTTGCTTCTTTGTGCTTCGATTGATCAGAAAATAGTCCAGGATCCACGATACTTTGACAATGCGGAAAGTCAGTCAACACGTCAACACTGCAACACTGGAACTCGAAACCTGTTCGAACGAAACAAAAAATAAGTTCCACCGTTTCGCAGGAGACAACCTGTAAAAACAACAATTATGCAAACAGAAAGACCCTCAGTCTACTAGTAGTATTACCGACAGCGGGTCAACAGCACCACAATGTAGCAGGTCCACCCACTTCTGCCAAAAAATTTGGTCATCACCAATGAGGTGGCGGACACGGTATACGGTATACAATGTGCACATGTGGCCAGCCCAAACGGTATACCGTTTACCGCAGTTTTTCTCTTTGATATTTTTGTAAAGAGAATTCAACACGGTTTACCGTGTACCGTTTCAATTATTTTGTGTACTGTTTACCGTTTACCGTTTATCTGTTGTGGCTTTGGGTTGTGCCTTGCTTCTTTGGAGACATTGCAGGAGGGAGGATACCGCGTATCGTATATCGTAAATCAACTTTAAGTTGTAAAACCGTAAACCGTATATCGTACACAGATATTGTCCTCTTTTGAACAAGTCAATGTATGAACGGTAAACGGTAAACAGTAAATTGTTCCCACGATGAACCGTAAACGGTATGGGCAGCAGGAAACTATATTGATCAAACAGTATGCAATACAGTACAGATCAGAATTTGACTTTTACAGTGGAAGCACTTTGAATCAAGCAGCTTCCTCTTGTGGAGTAGTGGTAGATGGTATGACCACTACTAGCTAGTAGTAATCACAAGGAGATGGCAACAACAACAACACTGTTTGCTGTTGATGCAGAGGACTTGTGTTTTTTTCTTCTTCCTCCTTGATTGAGTCACTAGTAGCAAACCAAGATTAAACTGGCTAGCTACATTGTGGTGCTGTTGACCCCTGTCAAAGAAATGATCTACTAGAGTACTCCAGTACTGTCTACAGTACTGAGTAGTGAGTAGTGAGTACCACTCGTCTAGTAGTATACAGTAAAGGTATAACCCCTCTAACAAACCAGGAATACAACCGTGTACATGGAGTACCAGGCTCTACGTGTTACCCTGTCTTTCCCTTTGTTTTGGGTGTTTCTACCTTTCTCGAACATCCATGTTCCAGCGAACGACTGGCTCGCTCACTGGTATCACCGAACGATGGAATCCTGCTTTGAATGGACGAACGGAATCTCCCAGTTGACAGAATCGCAGAAGAAGGTGGAAGAAGAAGAAGAAGAAGTCAATCCAAGCAAAAGATCGCAAGTCCACGAAACTCGCTAAGTCCTGACTACTACTACTAGCTAGCTAGCTACTAGTACGTGATCGGCATTGGCAGAGCGGCAAAGACAAAGTCACTCAGATCACAAACAAGATAACAAAACACAACAAGAAACCGATAATTTCTTAAAACTAAAATAAAATATATAAAATTTGTTTTTGCTATGCCTACAGCAGGATCGCGCTGTAGGCTGGGGACCACCAAGGCAGCTCAACGCAAGTGTGGGTGGAAGCCGGTGGGCTGATTCTTCTTGTCATGCTTGAACTTGTTGATGATCTGGGTGACCGTAAGCCACCCGTAGGTGGCATAGATACGGTCGACCGCAGCCCTCCAATCGAAGCCCTTGGCCATCAACCGAATCACACAGTCCCACACATGCTTGCGGCGGCAGAACTTGTCCTTGACGCGGCCGCGCTCACGAGCAGTAAACTCGCATGCGGCCTTGTTCCCGTTCAGGCCCTTAATCCACTCGTCCCACAACTCGTAGAGGTTGAAAGGCTTCTTCGCAAGCTGTGCTGGGAGGGTAGCGGGTGTCGGGGCCCTTGCGGCAGGAGGACGGGCCAAACGCCCAGGACTCCTCGGTGGTGGTGGGGGAAGTCCTGCGCCACCTGCGCCAGCTGCAGCAGCACCACCACCGCCAGCTCCACCACCGCCGCCAGCTCCACCGGCCGCACCAGGAAGAGGAAGCCTTGGAGCACCGTTGCCACCACCCCTCGCGATCAACTGGAAGTGGTTGATCCTCCCAATATTCTTGTTGACAATGGCAATGTTGGTCGAGACATAGCCCCTCAGGGAGCTGATGTCCTGTGCAAGCATCTGCTGGGCCTCCTCGATCGCCTGCTGAGTCCTATGTTGGAGAGCAAGCAATTGGTTGAGCTGTTCCATGTTGACACCACCAGGAGCACCTCCGACCAAGGGCTCAGCACCAGCTTGGACCTGGGCGGTGGGAGCAAACTCAGTAATGTGCAATGCATTGGCTACCTTGTATATTGTCAGAGGGATCTTCGCCACTGGGTTGTAGTCGGCCCCAGGATCCTCATCCAAAGTGGTTCGAAGCTGGGCATACTCCGTCTGGATGCGGTTGCGAATCTCAGCCGTCATCATATGCTCCAAGCCAGGTTCCATCGGTGTCATCGCAGCCCAACAGCGAAGGCTGGACCAGATCCACCATGCGACTGATTGTTAGCTCTGGAGTCAGTCAGCGAGACAACGTCGCACTCTATACCGGCACTAGACCATTGCTCACCGAAATGAACCCGTAATGGTCAACAACCGCTCGTCGAGCCTTGGTGCCATGATACTGACGGGGCTACCACAACAGCGCGCGTATCGCGCAACCTTTGGCGTCGGTGGTGAAGCGTAGCATTCCAACGTTGATTGTAACATGACGAATTGTCCATACTTTTCTCTCCCTTCCCAGCGCACGCACGAGTCTCGATGTCATCAGGCCATGCAATTCTGAAGCAGAGACCACGATAAATCCCACCACTCAGCAGCGTCTAGGTTGAGAGCAGTCTTGCGCAACACTGATAGCCCGCATCGCAATTCTAAAATTCTAAACCCAGCGGATACTCGAGGCTTCCCTGGACGGCTTGAAAGCGGCAAGACGTCCACGACTCCCAGGTCCTTCCCAAGCCTTCTTCAAATTCCCGTTGTCGAGGTTCACCCAGGCGTCATGACCTCGGTCAGGCTCCGATTTCAAAATCGTCGTACTCATCCGAGGCCTCTTTCGTTCCATTGTCACAGAGCTTCGATGGCGGCCAGGAACACTTCTTCATCATCGACACGGTAATGGCCAAACAGAAAATTGGGATCACCGTGTCCCCTCTCAAGAAGAGTCTCGATCCAAATAGCCAAGGCAATCAGGACGCAAAAATCAGTGTCGGCGGCACCCAGCAGGATTTGGTTCGGGCAAGCACGCTCCTCCTGGACATTCTTGCTCCAGGATACCTTGTTTTCAAAAGCGAAGTTTGGAAATTGGAGTGGTGCGCAGATCACAAAACGTTCTCCATGTTGGATCAAATCATCAGTGCCGGCCAATCAAGTGACTGAAGCTTCAACTGGTTTGGCATATCATTCGATCGTCCGTGTCGAATACTTCGCTTCCAAAGTCCATCCGAATTACACAACATGTGAAATGCTTACCTTGCGGATATTCCCGATCTT
>CAICTM010001302.1:0-32058 GCA_903772945.1 Seminavis robusta | reverse complement strand
GAGAGTCTCCCACACGGTTAGCTTTCCCGGTATAAATACGCCACCGAGATGCCTCACGTTAATCTCGATACTCGGACAGCGACCTCCCATACTTATGTCCCGCATACCATTTACCCAAGTTCCAATGTCAGACCAATAACATCATCCTCGCCTCCCGTCCGTCCACCTGTATTCGAACAGCAAACGGTCACGAGCACAAGAGGTGTCACCTCTTCGAAAATAGTCCAGTAATATTGACCACTTATTATGGAGAGAGAGGGGAGAAAGCTGCCGGGTGAATGACGTGGCTCAACCCCGAGCCATATTTGCGATCTCAACCGAGACTCACACCAGACCAGTTCGACGAAGAGCGGGAAAAAGGAAAAAAAACACCAAGCTCCCAGCGAAGCGAGCCAACCCTCCACTTAACACACGTTGACTTCAAAATTGCAAAACCTAAACCCTAAATATAAGCCACATGATTCATTCGATTCTATTCACCATTATCCTGTATTAGTAGACAAGTTAAACTAGTACTGGAAACGGAGACGACCCAGGGGGCATATGAATCTGAGGTAGATGCGGCAAAACAGGTTTATATAAAGTTGAGGTTTACCGCAACTACCAATTAGTAAATTTCCCAGTGCTGTCCTCCCCCCGAGACCCCTTCGACCCCAAGCAAGCAAGATGAGAAACGAGTGCTTTACGGTGGACGCCCTCCCTGTTATCAACGGCGATCACAAGCTCTGGAAGCATTGGCTGTCACAAAAAGCACCATCCTCTGGCTGGTAGACCGGCAGTAACTCCGAAAACTTCTCTTCTTTGGCAGAACTACCGTCATGTCGTCTTCTACGGTTAGCTCTCCTCCTGAACCTGCAAGGAAAAAGCAGAAACCCTCTCCTGCTATTGATGAGTTCTTGAATCAAACAGAGATCTGGGTGAATGAAATCCTCCCCTTCGTCGGTATGGGGAACTATGCGTTTGTAGGAGCTGTCAACAAGAAACTCAATAGTCTCTACAAGGAATATGGTGATACCGTCAAGGATCCTCCGTTGGTACGCACAATCGACGCTGATTCGCCTTCATTGGTAACGGATGGGAATAGGATAGATTGGGTAGCAGCCACCAGTACTCACACATACTACCGGGCTGCATTCTACAATGTGCCATGTGCTCAATACTGGTACAACCAGCACTGGAACATTCATGACACGTTGGCATGGAATCAAGTTTGTACAGTGATTGCCAGAAATGGCACTCTTCCAGTGATGCATTGGATCCATGTTAACGAAGGCTTTGAATTGGATTCTGATACCTGTGCTGCTGCCGCTGCTAGAGCTGGTCACCTTGATATCCTCAAGTGGCTGTATCGGAATGGTTGCTCTATCAGTGAGGAAACATGCCAAGCTGCAGCTATAGGTGGTCACAAAAGAATTCTGAAGTGGTTGCGCAAGAAAGATTGTCCCTGGGACAGGTTGACATGCAATTTTGCGGCTCAACATGGCCATTTTAAATTATTGAAATGGGCTGTCAAGAATGGCTGTCCATGGGATGAGCAGACTTGCAGTGCAGCGGCACAAGGTGGCCATCTTGATATTTTGATTTGGACTGTTGAAAATGGACAAGAGATGGATTTTTTGGTTTGTCCCAGTGCTGCATCTGAAGGTCATTTGGATATAATGAAATGGGCAAGAGCAAATGGATGTACATGGGATTCATTCACATGCTCTGAGGCTGCTAGAGATGGCCAACTACACTGTCTGAAATGGGCCCACGAGAATGGCTGCCCCTGGGATGAAGGTACATGCTCAGCTGCTGCTGAAGGAGGCCATTTAGAAATTGTCAAATGGGCACATGACAATGGGTGCCCTTGGAATGCCTACACATGTGCAGGAGCAGCGGCTTCTGGAAATCTGGAAATTTTGCAATTTGCTCATGAAAACGGCTGTCCATGGGATACAAAGGCGTGCAGCTCTGCTGCTGTGTGTGGCCAATTGGCCGTGCTGAAATGGTTGAGGGACAATAACTGTCCATGGGATGCAAGCACATGTGCCTTGGCTGCGATGGCAGGTAATTGGGAAACTCTGAAGTGGGCTCATGAAAATGGATGTCCTTGGGATGAAGATACTTGTGCTGAAGCTGCTAAAAGGGGCCAGTTTGAAATTTTGAAGTGGGCCCGGGCGAATGGATGCCCTTGGGATTCAAAAACATGCCATGCTGCCCTTCAAAATGATAATTACGGGATTCTTAAATGGGCACTTGAGAATGGATGCCCAGATCCATTTGAAGGAGCAATTACGGCTAGTAGAATAGACGGGTGGCTAGCTAGAGGTGCAGGATCCTCAAATGAATAATAGGGCGTGCGTTCCTATATCGTCACTTCTAGCTAGCTGCTAGCTATATCTTTTTGTAAAAACTTGCTGGTTTGTAATGCGATTCCTCATTCAGCACCGAAATATCTTTGTGGGGCGTCTTGTTCAGTAGAAGTCGCACAAATTGGGTGCGCAGCTGAATGCTATGCCGCCACCAATAATTGGCAACGGAAAATTGCTGTCTGAAGTGAGGCGTGTTCGGAATGTCCATGGCAAATAAATGGTTTCGCAGGAGAGCATTGCCGCCGCCTTTTGCGACGCTACCATACGTACTAAACGGATAGGTGGGTAACCAATAATTGATCATCGTCTCTTGAGACCATCCGATCACCCCATATGCCACATATTCATGGATTGCTACTCGTCAGAATTTTTGGCCATCAATCCAACAAGCAAGCAAGAAACTTCAATTGCTGGCCGCAAGAGTCCGATGGAAAGCAAGGAAAACCCAGACAGACTTTGGGTTTGTGGGGCGGTATCCATGAAATCAAGAGTCCGATGGACCGAAAAGAAAAAGGCAGACGTGGGGTTTTGTGGGGCGGTATCCATGAAATGATTTGATTCGGACACCATTGTCGCGTTCTTTATTGTTGTCGCGTTTTGACTAACTGCCTTTTTTCTTTTTCTGTTCTACGCCGCAACTATGAGTGTCTTTTCCACTTCCACCTGCACCGGCGGGGTATCCTTGCGTTGATGTTGTTTCTTGACCCATCGTCCCACTTGCAAATCCTCCGAATGCGAGGCATATATTCCTGCAAACTTCGTGTCGACATCTTCCACAATCTCTTGGGCGAGTGGTACACTGAGAACGTACAGCCATCCCGAAAAGTACGGACTAAACGATTGGTCAAATGCTTTTTGAATCTCGTAGCCGGGTTTGGACCAAAAGTAGGGTCCTCCGTACATTTGGGCGGGTTGTGGTTGTTCGGCCGTTTTGCGGCAGAGCGCTTGCAATGCCTTGAGATCGACGCAGTATTCATCATCGTGCAAAACGAGTAATTTGAGATTGGGGTGATGCGTGTACGATTGGTGGACGCCCCATTCGAGAATTCGAAAGGTCTTGAGATGCATTTCCGTGTAGACATCTCGGAGTGGCATGATTTCGACATCGCCGTGTGCGCGAAACTCCGTTTGGAGGGCCTTGGTATCGATAATTTCTTGCTGGGTATCGGCGGCGGCTTGATTGTGCGATGTGGGGTTGAGTGGCTTCTCCAGTGGTAATCCAATCATGAACTTGTAGGGAATGTTGGCTTGAGCATACGCCTTGCCACATTTGTCAGACTCGCGCCATTTCTGACGGCGATGACGGTACTTTTGATCGGTTCCACCCGATTTGATAGCTATCAGTACGGACGATGACAAGTTGTCGCAATCATACGATGAATCCTGTTTGGCCGAGGACGCAGTAGTGGTCGTAGTGTTTTTGGTGGGTGGACATTTTGTCGGCGTTGGCAGACTCGAAATCACAGGGATCATGCCACTGTCTCTCACGATGTATGTTAGAAGCAATCCAAACTGCAGCAAGCAAACGATAACCAATCCCAACGTTATTCCTGGACAAACCATCCTTTCTCTGCCTATTCGTCTTACTGTCGTCATCTCTCTTTGGTTTGTGTTGACCTCGGATCTCTCTCAAGCCAAATCCAAAATGAGGAAGAACAGTGACCCGATCTTTCGCCGATAAAAATAAAAATATGATAATGAATTAGGGTCATCTGGGTGGTAAAAGTAAAGAGTTGGAGTAGGGTACTTTATACTTTTTAAAATAGTAGCTTAACCCCCCCCCCGACCAACCTAAAACCCCCGTCCAAGCTAACTAGACACTGGCTTGCAGATAATATTATGGAAAAGGGTCTACTGTAACTAACTAGCTAGACTAATGGTCCAAGGGTAGCACCTGGGGCATGTTCATGTGTTACCAGCCAGAACATTGGAAGCCAGAAGCAAAGGGACCAAGAGGCCTGAGACATACCGTAGTGGCTACATAATAGAAACTCCTGCAGATGGATTCAAAGCTTGAGAGTAGTGGACCATCAAGATGGGACTATGGCTTTGAAGAATTTGAGCAGGAGAGAGAAGCAGTGAAAATTCTTATACAAGGTCATGGGAGAAAGACCGAAGCAGGGTGTCTGCTGTCTGAAAGTTGGCTGGTCCAGGAGATGATGGTGTTTGAGTGGATGGGTACTGGGTACAGTGCAGGAAGCCATGAGCAAAGGCAACCTAGACCAAAGAAAGGATCCAAGTTGACGTGAGTAGATGACGTGAGATTGGAAGGGGGCATCAAAGCACTACAAAGATTATACAACCTGTGCTTTGTAGTGAACTGTTTCCACATTCCTTGGTGACGGTCTTGGTCATGGGTTGTGGCAAGGGAGGCTTGTTCAATGAATGGCACTGGTAGGTTTGTGGGAGGAGAGTCTTGGGGGCAGACAGAAGCAGGTGGTTGTGTTTTTCCCTTTGCTAAGTGTCCGAGATCTAAAGGGTACGGTAACGTGCGGTACCATAGACTTAGATGAAGATTGAGTTCCTAATGCTTGTGTTGGCGCGAAAGTCAGGCTTGAAAGTCAGGCTTGGGCTTAGGGTTCTGGTTGCGTCAAAAATTGCCGCCCACATCCTGACGACAGCCAAAAACTTTGATGGAAAGACAGTGGAGTGATTGCCTTGTGTTGTCTTTGTTGTTGGTGTTGACCGGACTATCTAGTACTGATCTCTGCCTGCCTGCTTACATAAAGCGAGCGCCCTTTGTTCCCTAGTCGAGCGGATAGCTAGAGTTGTCATTGTGAAGTGACGGCGCCAGAAGAGTGAGTAGTTGTTTTGTTTGTAGACAGACGGAAGAATCTTTGTCACCATGGCCGGCGGTGGCAAGCGATCGCCGAGAAGGAACCGCCGTGATGGCCCCAAGCGTGAGTTGTTTGCCGGGGTGGCAGACGCCGTGGGTGACACGTCTCCCATTCTAGATCCCAATCGTGACAATGACGAAGCCGTGGATTGTACCAGTCCATCACCGCCACCCAAACGCAAGAAGAACCGCAAGGACGACTTGGACGATTACCAAGACGATCTCAACTACAATTTCGCAAGCGACGGCCAAGAAATGTTCGCATCGGTGGACGATGACAACCATGTGGTGGAACACGCGAGTGGAGCCATGACGGGAGGATACGAACCACCAGTAGTCAGCACATTCAAACTCACTCGCTATCGAGCCACCAAGTCGTCTGGCAGCAGCAAGAGCGACAACAGTAACAATACGACACGGAGCACTCGCAGTGGCGTGGCTGGATCGACGACCAAAAAGGACGAAACCAAGAGCAGCAACGGTAAAAAGAATCAACGCAGTCGCTCTGTACTAGAAGAGAAACTGGACGAGTTGATCGAACAAGCCGAATATGAATTGACCATTGATCCGTACCGAGGAATGATATTTGATGCCACCAATGATGATGATGCCAAGGTCAAGAATCCGTGGAAGGCTTGTCTGGAAAAGGAACAAGCCAATTCCAAACGATTCCAAGATCGAATGGAGCACATTCTCAATCGCAACAAGGGAGAACCCGCCGACCAAGCCGACGCCTGGGTAGAAGAGACGCTCCGTTGCAATTGTCCGTCTGCATTGGCATGGACCGAAGAAGGCATCAAAAAAGATCGACAAGCTGCCAAACGCAAGACGAGCAAGAAACGAAAAGCAAACAGCGACGAAGAACAGCTACAACCACCTCCATTGGCACAGCGACCCATGGGCGTGACGGTTCCCTGCGACTACAATCCCTACTGTACCTGCAGTATGGGGGGCGTCTTCAATACAATCTGGCAAGAAAAGGCGGAGCAAATCTTGCAAGAGAAGCTGCAACAACGAAAGAACGCGGAGGAACTGTGGCAAGCGCAAAAAGATCAAGAGAACAAGGACAAGAATGCGCCAAAGCCCAGAATTCTGGGCATGCCACAGCCAGCCAAAAAGCCAAGACCCCCTACAGCTACTAGACCCGCCAACGGAGAAGTGGTCGAGGTGCAGGACTCGGATGACGATTCTATGGATGTGGAGAGTGCTGCTGTGGACGCCAAAAAGGTGGCGAATGACGACGCGAAACCAGCTGCAATTGATGATGACCCTGCCGTTGACGTTGACACCAACGTCGAATATGGACCAGAAGCTACCAAGTTGCTGCAAGCATTGCGACCCTCCATTACAGTACAAACAGAAACCATTCAAGAGTATCTTGTCTTTTTGCTCAGCAGCCTACCTCACACAGACCAAAAGACTCATGAGTTGTCCGTTGATGGATTGCTCAAGATTTACAATGACTGGCAACAAAGCTTGATATTCCAGAACCCTGTCGATCAAGAAGAGCCCAGAATGAAAGACGACGACGACACGACAAGCCTCGGTGGAACCATCAAAATTGCCCAACCCGTTGGTTTGTCCAATCTCGGGGCCACATGCTACTTGAACTCACAGCTACAATGTCTGGCGCAGAACCAGGCATTCTTGGCCGGATTGTTCTCGTGGCGATCACAAGAGGACAAGGGCGACAACCACGCTGGGGTAATGAACGCTGTATTGACCAACCTGCAGTCGTTGCTGGCCCAGATGGTGGAAGGATCTAAAAAAACCGTAACAACAATCGACTTTTCGACAGCATTGGGTCTCGAGCACGATGAACAACAGGACCCCAACGAATTTGCCAGACTTTTGTTCGAGCGAATGCACGAATCCTTTCAACAGCAACCGTCTTTGGCGACGCTGTTGCCATCGCTCTTTGAAGGCGTCACCACCTACGAGACGACGTGTCTGACATGCAAACGAGTATCGATACGGAAAGAAAAGTTTATGGATTTGACTCTGGCGATTGTCGACTACGAAAAGAAACCAAAAGGCCTTATTGGCAGAACCACAAAGACAATAATGGATTTCTTTGGCTATTCGAATTGCTCTGCGGATACAGACCTGGAATATTGCTTGAAGAACTATTTATCTACCGAAGAGTTCACGGGGGACAACCAATACTTTTGCGGGACGTGTGGATGCAAACGAGATGCTACACGCGAAACCAAGTTGGGGGAATTGCCACCTGTTCTCAACTTTCAGTTGTCTCGCTATGTCTTTGATATGAAGACTTTGACCAAGAAAAAGTTGACAAAGGAGGTGCTCTTGCCACGAAAGCTACGGGTGCCAGTGAAAGTCTCGGACGCTGTCGGTGAAAGGATCGACAATAAGGAATATGTCTTGTGTGCCGTAATGAAACACCATGGAAACTCGGCCTACCGAGGTCATTACGTAGCGGAAGTACAAGACTTCCTCAGTGGTCAATGGTATGAATTCAATGACGAAGAGGTAAAGTTGCTCGAGAAGGGACCAACCTGCAGCTACGATCCGTCAGATCTTCCGGAAGACACAGACGACGATGATGGACCCAGCAAAAGACCAAAGGGACCCAAGTTGACCGGAAGTTCAGGTACGTGCTCTTGAGCTGTCCTCCTTGCAGTGACATTCGTTGGGTTGTTTGCCTCCTGCGAAGGCAATCTAGCAACCAATGTTTGATTTCACGGAAACTCACAATGGTCCTTTCTGTTCTTTCTTCCCATGCTCGCAGATGCGTACAACATGTACTACGTTGAGGCTTCATATCTGGCCAAGACTGCGGTTCAAAGGTTTCAAGAGCTCGAATCTCAGCAACACCGACTGATTCAGATCACAAAGGAGGAAATGACACCCGCTCCCGGTGATTTCATCCAGTCCGTTGCTGCGGGACGTAACGACCACTACGGAGAGCTTTTTGATATGTGCATGAAAGAGCAGAAAGCGTTTCGTCGTCTCCAGAAGCGCAAGAATAACCTGAAGAAGGAGTTGTTTTTACTGCCGGCGAAGCCTAGCGAGAAGGCGCCTCCGGTGTGGGTAAGTGCGGAACTCTTTCAAAGATTTGTTTCTGGCACCGACCGGTTGGAAGACATTTTTGGGATGCCTGCTGGAGAGTCACTGCTCCGCCACAAACATCTTCTCTGCAACCATGACAATCCCGGCTTAGACCCACGGATCGCACGGAAAGGCAAGCTTCTTCCTCGGTACATGTACGACAGCTACATTCGACTTCTTGAAAAGGAACATCGACATTACTTGATAGATGTGAGGGACGAAGAGTATGATGCGGAAAGCCCTAAAGCAACGAATCTTGTTGAAGTGAACGACTGTGTGATCACCCCCACAACAAACATGCAGTGCGAAGAATGTTCCAAGTCCTACCAGGAGCGTCTGCGAGAGCAGCTTGACCGTGTGCAAATTTTGAAACGAGTCTATGAGCAGATCAAGGATACAGATGAAGACGTTGCAATCCGCGACATATGGGAGGATGATGACTCCTCCGATGATGAAGAGTCATCTGAATTTGCGTTCGTCGTCATGAAGACGAATATGACCAAATTGCGCAAATCTATCGAATCCGGTCTCTTCAAGGCCCTCGCGAATCAAACGGCAACCACTTCGAAGTCACCTCGATCGAATACTTTGACTATTGACGTCGACAGTGACAAAAGGAGCGACGAAGCATCAAACCATGCTTCGACTGCCTCTTCGCTATCGGAGGGTCTTTATGCTCTCGACCTTTCCGTGTTCAGCCCAGATTCATTAACCATCACTTCCGGTTTGGATTCTCGCATCAACGAAGAGATCACGTGCTCGCATGGAAACACCATGCTCGCTGCCGCCGGCAGCAAGGGAAAGGTGAGGTGGGTGAGGCCTGCTTTGTGGGATGATATCTTGAAAATCTTGCCCGATGCCATTGAACACAAAATTATCCTTAATGGGAAGGACGCAGGGGAAGATGCCAGAAAAGGCTGTAGCCTTTGTAAGCGGGAGAAACGCGACAAAGACAAATTCGACCAGGGACTGCGGCAGTGGTTCGATGATGGGAAACGGAGAGGCGATGCGGAGCTCGGAGACCTCTTCAGAGATGCCAGGACGGATGCAACGCTGAATAAGTTTGGGGGTCTTATCACGAACGAAATCACGCTGGCAGATATTCAGGGGGAAGAGTACGTGCCCGTATCAGTTCAAGACATCTCCCTGTGGCGCCAGTTGATGCAGCAAGTCGAAAGGGGCAGGCAGAAGAAGCTTGATGCTAAGAAAATCCAAAGCAAATTGGAGGAACTGCTTGTCGAGCGAGTACCACATTGGCCCAGATTTCAAACGGCACCATTAGAGGGTGGTTTTTTGAGCCGACTCAAGTGCATCCGGCATAGCTCCACCTTGCCGATCTTCGAAGCTGTAAGTTCAGAGCCTGGCGGTTCACCGTTAGATCAGGTCGAAGATACCGATGACACCTGGCAACTGAAAGGGATCAAATTGATGGAGAAGACCCAGTACGAAAATTTCAAGGAATCCATCGCGAACCTCTGCAAGGTTTTGGCGTCAACGACCGACAATGGCGAGGCACCAACCCACAAGGCCGGGACGATTGATCTGTGCGATGATGATGACGACCAGCCTCCCACTGTAAGAGTGGTGGCAGCCGATGACAAACCGTCCAAGGATAAGGATGGTCAAGACGAAGGCACAGTCATTAAGATTTCGGTGGCCAGCGCACTCGTTTCTCTGCTAGTGTCACCACGTCTCTGCTTGGAAGAGGGGTGCTGTCAAGAATTCCAACCCGTCGATTTCCCCGCCACACCTCAAAAAACTCCAGAGCCGGACACAATTGTCATTTCTGAAGATGAGAAGGACGAGAAGGGTAGTTCGACTTTCAGCTGTCAAGTTTTCGAAGTGAAAGCGGATCATGCCATCGATGATGCTGTGTCTGACTTGTTGGAAGCACAGGTTTGGCCTGGCATGGACAATGCACCTGTTGAGGATAGTTTTGCACCGCGCCGGTCAACAAGAAATCGGCGAAGCAAGTTCCCTTTCAAGTCCATTCTTCAGAAAGATGTCATTGACGTGGGTTGGCATCACAATTTGGCAGCGGTGCGAACTTTTCTCATGCAGGTGATCGACAATTTCCCTCTCGATCAGAAGTTGGTTTTGGTCGTTGCACAGGAGAGATTTGAGAATAACGGAGAACGACAACGTCCGCGTCCTCTGCCAGAACTTCTGTTCGATAAGAATGATCAAGTGCTGCAGGACGTTTATGAGAAGTGGGCAGAAGGCGCGAGCGCCGATAAAATCGTCGAGCCCAACAAGTGTCTGGTACTCCTTCGACAAGACGATCCCAGTTCAAGCATCCCGCAAGCGACTCTAATGGATGCTTGCCTGGAGATGTCCAACGCAATGTCTGAAGAGAAAGAAGAAGAGAATGGCGGCAAAAAGGGAAAAGGGAAAGCAGCCGAGAGAGGTTTTCGTGGCACCCTGCTGTCCTCGTTTCGCAGCTCCGCCACAACGGTTACTACGACAACCGAAGAATCGACCGCCTGTACCGGTACCTTGACGACAGCCACCACAACTGTGGACAAGGATGGGGTTGCGGACGAGGGGGAAACTGGCGCGGACGAGGAGGAAGCTAGAAAAGGCGATGTGCCGGTAGTGGAAGAACCCGTCGTTGAAAAGGTGCCAGCCGACATCAAGGAATCCAATAAAATCTCAGATGACGATTCTTCTTCTGAGAAGAAATTGGAAACTGAGCCGAAGAAGCCCAGAACTGCCGGCAAAGGTCGAAATGATACCGAGGACAAAGAAAGAAGTCCGAGACGCAGCCGGAACGCGAAAAGCGGGAGGTCGGTACTGGAAACAGTTGGTGGAAAGGAGGAAAAGGTGAACAAAGTGGCTGATCGACTAAAAGAAATTGCACCGTCGGCCGCTCGGGCGTTCGCTGCCGCTGAAGCGGCTTTCAATCAACATCCGGATGCCACAGTGGATTTTGCTGTCAACGTTGCTTCAAATCTTGTGTGGACACTGGATGATTAGGAGGAGACGGAGCGAGGGCGCTAGGATGGTAACACTTATAATAGACTAGCTAGAATAAAACCACACCAGTTCCTCATCAAACCCGCCTTTCCCGAAGTTCGCTTGGTACATGTACGTAGAAATCTCGAATCAAACCGCGCCTGCGCAGAGTATCATGGACTGCGGTGTGTTCGCTCGTATGGCACACAGCAGTAGACCTAGAGATGCGCCTCCTTCCATCCAGGGAGACGGATTGATAAGAAAGCGGATGACACCTCCTTTGCCTGATCCTCCAGGATCTTCTTGTCTTCGTCTGAGCCGACCAAGGAACCATCGGGGGCTGTGATTGTTCTACCGGTACTTTCGCCAGTCTTCCTCAGCAAGCTATGCAGTCGATGGATCACGCAGAGCACGAAGTAGATTGTCCTTTGCTCTGATTGGATCAGCAGAACAGCATGTCGTTTGTTTGGATCAGCTAGAGGAGCGTTCAAGGCATCGACGAGCTCCTTTCCCTTCAAATGGTAGGCAGAACGGAGTTCTTGCATGCGATTTTCAAAGGATACCAATGCCTTCAAATAGCGGTCAACAGCCTGCTCTTCCTGCTTTTTCATGTCTTCGATTTCAGCTTGTTCGTCCTCGTCTTCTTCCCCGTCGCCCGAGGATGCCATCAAGTCCATGTCCCACCGTTCAAACTCTTTCTCGTTCGCGTCAAAATCGTCCTCTCCCCCCTCCTCTTTTTCACGAGCCACAGTAGGGGCTTCGATAAAGCTATCGAGAGCATTGATAAACCCATGAAACGAATAAGCTGCATTCAATTTTATCAAAGACGAGTGAACGATGACGGTGTGAAATAAAAGACAGTGCAAAGGAGCCAAATGCAAACCTAAAAGCCGCTCTTGGGCCACAGTATCGGAAGGGAAAGCTTTGGCATACCTTTTGGACCGGCTTGGAGCTTCACCGTCGTATTGGTCTCAGTAGATTTGCCCACTGATACTTCAAGAAAGTCATTGGCACTTCCATCTGGCTCAATGTTGTCAGGAATGCAGAATCCGTAGTTGTACAGCAATTGCGCATTGGATCTTGCGCCATATGTAATCCGCAGCTTTTCGCCGGTTTCAATGTTCCGGCTAGCGGTAACAACAATCACGGAGCCCATGTTCGAATCCATTCCACGTTCGTAAGAGAGGTTCTTTGTTTCATTCTTTCCTCGACAATGGTTGCAGAGATCCAGAAGAGGCACCATTGCCACGTTCATGTCATCACTCTCTTTGTTTGCTTCAGGGGAACCGAAACCTGCAAAGGCTCTGGACGTCACGGCGGCTAGGCTGTAGCTGAAAGCTTCAAACGAAGGAAACTTGCTCGATTGTTTCCATTCCTCAAGAGCTAAATTGTAGTCATTCCGTATTCCTTTCTTTTGATCATTGACCCTTTGTAGCAGCGGCGATCCCTGGAGATTTTTCAAATCATCATCGAGCCACAGCCTTGGTAGACCGTCATATGAGGAACTCTCCGGTAGAGTCTCTAAGTAAGGTCGAAATGGTGTGTCATCCACTTCTTTGTTACCCCCCACACTTGTTGCCGAATAGTTTGCCAAGTACAACGCAATGACAATATCAAAGACTTGGGAATGGAACTTGTCCGAATCCACCTTTCCGACGCACTCCACGATCTGTTTACCAAAAGCTGTGGACTCAATTGATTTCTTCGACACAAGGCATGCAAAGGGGATTCTCATAATCTCCGTTTTTCCCTGTTGACTTGTCTCCAGGTACAGCTCCCTGTCGTCTGACATCCTCACAGATTCGTGCACATTGCCACCTTTGCTATTCACCCAATCGACAGCTTGTTGCCACCACCCTTCGCGTCTCGGCCTCTTTCTTGACATGGCGACCCTACCGCTACTAGAGCAAATACAAATGGCCACTTGTTTTAGCTCGGCTTCCTTCGAGATAACAAGCCATACGAAACTTCTCTGATCATTGGAAGCAGTTTTCGAAGTCCCACAAAGTTATGGATCATGCCCACAAGATCCAATGGGAACTCTTGTTTTTCCAGATCCTGTCCAGATTCCAGAAATCCTGTGCATCTAACTACTGGTAGCTAGAGCTGCCGATAGCCAGAGTTATACAAAGCCACACAGGGAGAACAGCTTTCAGCTTAGCCGTGGTTCGAGCTTTGCAAAACCTTGAACGGTGGACAAAAATCATTCTTGCACGCACGTCAGCCTGATTTAGTGGGAGTCCTCAAAAGATCCGATACAAGAGCCAGTGAAATTTGGGGAAGCATCATTCGTGAGAAAGAAAGCGCCCCTGTTGAAGGTTAACCGAAGCTCACAAACCCAAAACTGAGATACTCAGAGCAACAAAGTCAGTTTAATAAGATGACAACGACAAAAGTCTTTGTGGCGATCGCCTCCGTGCTTGCCCTTTCGCTTCCAGCATTGTCTCTAGAAGAAAACACTGAAGCACCATTATGGTTGGACGAAGAAAACATTTCACCAGGAAAAGTCATTTGCAGGGCAGGATATGTTATGGACGCATATCGCATTCAGGATGGCTTTCTCGTGACCCGTCCGGATGTCAAGGCTCTAGAGGGGCCGAATCTCTACGCCGTATCCAGCCTTGTCGACCTTCCCGAGGCAATTAGTAGCACGTTTCACATTCTTGAAGCCCCAGGAAACGCCGAGCCTCTGTTTCGTCCAGGCTGGGGAGTCACGGACAACCAGCCTTTGATCGATCTCGCACGAAGTGTTGGAGATTGTGCATCCTGTTCAGGAGGGTCTACTAGCGTGGGCTTTCGCGCTGAAGTGGAAGGTACAGTCGTCAGGACGAATCCCCAAATTCTTGAAATCAACAAAGTTCGCCTTGCTGTTAGGGGTGAGGAGTGTGCAGCATTCTACACGGAATCTCCATCAGCATCTCCCACTCGTGCTCCCACTGGTACACCAACGATTAGAGCGCCCACTCCGGCACCAACCACACGCCGCAGTCTGTCACCCTCTGGGGCTCCTTCACTAGCACCTACCAGATCTCCCAGCTCTGCACCCAGTGCCACTCCATCGCAAGCACCTAGCATGACTCCATCAACTGTACCAAGTTTTGCACCCAGTAGCATGCCGAGTCTGAGGCCAAGTGCTGCCCCATCGGGAGCTCCCGCGCCTATCGATTGTTCCGGATACCAAAAGACGTTCCAAGTGCCAGAGTTGCCAGTCGTCATCCACCACGTTGTCAACATTGATGAAGCAGACAGTTCCATGTCGACTCTGTCAGCCCAAGTTGTCTACGAGGGTCAGGGATGGCTTGGTTTTGGCATTTCTCCCAATGGCGGAATGAACGGATCCAATGTCGTCATTGGCACTGCTGGCTCAGGAGACAACTTGCTACTGAACCCGGGCAAATACTATCTCGGAGGTCACTCGGAAGAGTTTGTTTCCCTTATCGACAAGCAAACTCTGTTGGACGAAAGTATCACACAGAACGAGACACATACGGTATTGTCGTTTACAAAGTACCTGGAAGAGGAAGGCGAAGCCACAATCAATGGCAATGGAACAAACCGGTTCGTGGTGGCATATGGTTTTGACAATTTGTTTTCATTCCATGAGCAAAGAGCTAGCTTTGTCATGACCTTGTCTCCTTGCATACCGGAGGAAATCGAACACATTGTCAACGTAACAGCAAACTACACGGAAGAAGTCCCTTTCCCAGAAATTGAAGACATCGACATCGACGGTGAAGAAAACCCCAACGCCATTCCCTTTGATGGCGAGAATGACCCCGAGCTTGACATTACTATCCTCGGCGGCTCTGAACGACCAGACGATGGCGAGAATGATCCCGAGCTTGACATTACGACCGGCGGCTCTCAACAGCCAGGTGATGGCGAGAATGAACCCCCCGTGCTTGAACCTGGTTTCGAACAAGATACTGAAGTCGCCGCCTCAAAAGTCGGGCGCATCTCGAACAAGCAAGGGAGTGACGATCAAAAACCGAAAGCCCCCGCTGATGCTTACGCAGCGGCGGCGCAATTCGAAGGTTCGGATGAAGCAAGCTCTGCCATGGTTACCAGAATTTCAATGGTAGTGGTTGGGCTCACAGGCATGTTGATCATGTTGTAGCGAACAAGCTCTACTGCCTTGGGTTTTGGATCTAGTTTGACAGTGGTGAACAAGGTTTCGTTTTATCATATTCTATTCTTCTGTAAGGTCTATAAGTTTATATATTATCATCACGAGCCCTGATTGGTACTGCTCCTTACCTTACCTTTGCACCGGTGTATCAGATGCAATACACTTATGACGATTAGGCTACTACGTATACTATCTTTCTATTCTTTGGTTGTTCAAGGAAATCTCTCGTTGTTCTTGTCTCTGCGTTCACTCTAGTTGCTCCCGGCTTCCTTTCCGCATGCCTTAGACATGTGCAGCATCGGCATCACTATCAGGATGGTTTTTGAAGTAGGAGAGGCCTTCAACGTAGCGGTCAATTATCTTGGATCTCACGTGATGGGCTGGATCATCAAAGTCCACTTTCTCAGTTACTCGTTCCTCCCCGTCCGTGTATGCCTCGGTTTCGCTAACCTCTTTTGGTCCACCAGTACCAGCAACCTTGTGGTACTCGTCCAACATCTTCATGGACTTTTTGTCGTACGCTGTCATCCACGTGATGGTCTTTTGTGCATAGGGACTGTGCATGTTCAACAAGTCGGGGTTGTTGCCAGCCTGGGGAAGCAAATGCTTTTGAACGATTCCTTCCAGGTCGTGTTTGCGCAGGTATACTTCTCCTGCGTTCGTCTGAGGACCAGATGGATGCGCAGCGGATGCCATTGGCGATGACGGCCCAGCATGGCCATGAGCAACAACGGTCGTCTGTGGCCTGAAGAACTCGAGACTCATCAGCAGCCAGGTGGCAGTGGCCAGCATGAGCAGGATCAACAAAGTCCAGCGGATGCAATGGTAGTTTTGCTCCCAGCAAGTTGCTGGCTTCTTGGCAGGGTGATGGTCGTCCCATGGTGCATGACCGCTGGGTGCCTTTTTGGGTGGAATGGGCGGGTTTCGTTGGATCTGACCGGACTTGGAGTCATGACCAGAGTAGCCTTGCGTGTAGTTGGCGTAGACATCCTCATCTTCGTCATCGTAGTACGCACCCTCTTCGTCTTCTTCTTCATTTTCATCATAAAAGTCATGGCGCTTTGATGAGGCATCCATCAAGTTGACACGCTGATCTACATGACGCAAGTCCCGTTCTCGAGTGGGAAACTTGTTGCCACTCTCTCCAAGGCTGTTGTCTTCCATTTCAATATCCTCTACATCATTGTAGTTGCTGTAGTCCGACATGAACTTTACAAGCTTGTCCTGGAATTGCTTGCTTCTCTCTAAGAGCGACCCACGCTTGGGTTGTGACCTACGCGCACCTGGAGAATGATCATCTGGCAACAGAAAGGATGCACGCTTCTGCTTGGGGCGCCTTTGCGCATCTTTTGCTGCCTCCTGAAGCTGTTGAACGGATAAGCCTTCGTCTTCGGGGTCTTGATGTGCACCGGTGCCTTCTTCAATGGACTCTTCGGGGCAAGCAGCCAACCCTTCGGCAATTGTCTTCTCACCTTCTTTATTGTCGGTACCGGTAGTTGAAAGGGCAGCCCAAGAGGAACCCAAGTCCTTCTGCTCGTTTGGTGGCTGCTTGGTGGGTTTTGCGTCTTCGGATGTAGGTGATAGCGGCTGGGGCGTTTTGATAACCATGTTGTCGAGATCGATGGGATTATGGTGTCGCTTGGAAGGAGAATGGAAGTTAGCTGAGGTGCAACAACAATCAATCTATGGTTGCAGCCTACCGGTATGGATGCAAGCTAGCAAATGCAGCTGAAGGCACAGTGAGAGCTCGAGTGAGAAATTGTGAGCGATGGTGGCCGGAAACGCGAAGGGAGATCTACGGTGACATACTGAGTGACTCTTTCAATGTAAAGTGAGTGACAGATAGAGGAGGAATATTTCAATAATGGTCATTCAGGATTTAACACTCCAGAGTAGTACTCCTGGATAGTTTTCACTGGGCATTCACTGTAGTAACAGTTTATCATGTTTACTGTCTGCCCAATTCTAATTAATTGAACGAACTCCCCTTCTGCATTTGGTGTTCGTTCAGCGTAACGGTATTTAAAGCTTATTTAATGGAAATGTTTCTTTGGCAATGGCACGGACCAGTACGATACCTACGGTACATTGCTGGGATCACATTTTTGCGGTGACATTTTTGTTCCAAGATCAGCACTCTTTGAGAGGAGGAGATCTTGCTAGCCAGTTAGCTAGAGGTGAAGAAGCAAGGCATGCAGTATCATACCTCCAGCCAGTAACTATTTCCAGAGACTGGGAGCGTTACTGTTGATGAGGACGGCTCGCATGAGAAGCTTCAGCCAGCGAAAACCAACGAACTTTCTTTTGGAGAGGGGAATGCCAGTTTATTGGTTGATTCAAATACGGTGGGATCGGGTGGGAAAGATGGATCTTATGGATTGATTCCACTGGTAGCAGTCATAGCTAGATAGAGACAACCTGGTTTGGATGGACGCCAGGTGAACAGAACAAAGGGCAGGTAACCAAGCAAGGTGCGTCTTTTATGGTGCATGGCTTGGCAACTTGATTTGCTTCCCTGGGTGCACACCTGGTTGGTTCCAACGGCAGACGCGCCATGTGATTCTCCATAACGTTGGATACATAACACTACCAGTAGCCAGGCATCCCTACCAGCTCGAGCTGCTTGCCTCTTGGCTTTTGAATCAACTAGTAAGTTGATGGTTTTTGCTTTTGAAGCAAGGGCCTGGACTATGAGCCAAAGGAGAAAACGTGCATCCAGACGGATGCAGGAAGGGGGGCGAGGTGCATGCTCAGAACCAGTCAATCAGCCTCAACTTTAGAAGGATTGAAGACGTTGGGATAGGGTTTCCAATGCGGCTCATCCTCAGCCAGTTCGGGGGTTGCCTTTGTGGCTCATTCTAAGTCAAGGGGAGAGTTCGAAGTCTAGAAAGACACTAGGAATGATGATGAATTATGAGCTGGAGTCTAGTTTTGGCTCATGTCCAACAGGCTGGGATCTGTTGCAGCTTAATTGTTCCCTGGGAAGAGTGGAGTGTTTTAGTTAGTAGGGTCCAACAACTCAATCATCAACCTGCAACAAAGGAGGAATACTTGGGCTTGGGTCTGCACCTGTGGCTCATTCTAGCACGGTCTTGTCTGCTTCTTTGTTCTCATTCCTCGTGAAAGGTGAGTGCAGTTCCAAAATGGCTTCATGAAGGTGCTCCTCAATAGGGTTCAGGACTGGCTTCAGTGGCACACTACAAGTAGCAGCCAAGGAGGATTGGGGGAAGCAAGCCTTCATCAGAACCTCTTGGAGCCAGCAAGCAGGCTGCCGAAGAAGAGCTGCAATGCCAGATTCCTTGAAGTCCGCGCACTGCAACGTGTGTCCTTTTCACTGCCATTGCGACGGGCAACAGAAGTAGCTCCAGCTGCAGACGGTTCTCAAGCTTGCTTGGTCGTTGGGATCGGAAGAACATCGATTGATTGATCACAAAGATTAGTAGTAATTATTTGCTACTGGGCCGAGGGCTTGCTTTTACTTCACTCAGAATGACAGGGGGCACTTCTGGCCACCTGTTCGAGTAGAAGGGTTGAGGGCATGCTAAGGCCCCCTACAGTATGCTAAAGATTTTCCATGATGTGGAAGGGTTGTTGTGTTCTGGGGAGGGCACGCTAAGGCCCTGTGCTAATTGGATTCCTTGAGGTATGGGATGGGAAGAACATCCTTATTAGTTAAGACAAAGCAAGGTCAAGGCCTACAGACGGGTTTTGATCTTGATCCGTGATGGCATGAAGCGATCTTTGCCGACCCTCGCCATCTGTTTGGCCTGTTGGAGAGTTGAAGATGGTACCAAGATCTCCGATCTCGCTACTAGCTCGACGCTAGTAGCCTACTAAGTAGCTAGCAGCCAGCTCCGGCCACGGAGTGCTTCGAATGCCTCGCCTTGGCAGGCACCTGTGTGGTGCCCGTATCGGCAGTTTATCCAGATTTGAGAACGCGACCATCCTCTGCCTGGATCCAGCGAACAGAAGTGGTGCCTCTTGAGAATCCTATTTTCAAGCAAGCAGTGTGGTTATCGTCCTGCTTTTCCGCAACCGAGCCTCTCTGCACTTGCACTGGGAATTTTTGTGTGGAGTACATGTACATGTAATTCACGCTGCCATTGCTGTACCGTACTATAATAGTACGGTACCGCAGTGGTTCCCCTGTTCGGAAGGGAATCTTTTCATGACGTGTTCTGTAAGAGAGAACAAATTGATAAAAACCAAAGAACGCACTGGATGCGAAGCCTTCCAAACTGCGTCGTCGATCGGCAGAGCTTACGAGCTTTACGGCAGTATCTTTTTGGTCTTCATGTTCATGGCTTGGTTTCGATCTTTTGGCATCATCGGACAAAAGGACTCTTCTCAATCTTTCTCCCTCCTGTTTCATCTTCTATTCTTGGCTGGCTAGCTAGCTAGCTAACCTCTCACTTTTTGGTTGGACACGGTAAGTATCGTCGCTATCGGTGCATGGTGTTTAGAGTTTTGCTGTCTCGTTGTTGCATTGCTGTAGCTCACTGGACCACCCTGTCTTCTTTGCTTTATCAAAGCAGACTTGACAATCTCCCCATCAGCTTTTGGCACGATGAGTATCTTCAACAATGTTTTGTACGGATTGGCCATCCTGATCTTGGTATCGGAATCGTCCAACGCAGAGGCTGTCCGAGGACGATATGTTTGGAAGAAGATTGAAACCGACCAAAGATTCCTTCTTGAAGGCAATGAAGCGTGAGATCCAGTCTCGACCGGACCTTGACACCAAGATGTTATACTCTACTACAGGCTGTGGAAGTCTGTAGGGGTGATGATTTGACAAGCTTGCATGTTTGCAGGCGGGCAAGGTCTCCATTCATAATAATATGCACAACCGGCATTGGTGTGGAGGAAGATTGAACTCTGATCGTTCCCAGCCCGTTTGTATACTACATGTGACACATTCTTTCTCATAGCATGAGTGAACTAGTAAACTATAGCCCCCTTCCCTCTTCAATCTTCCATCAATGCGATCTCGACCGTGAATCTTTAGTTGAGTCGTTTAGGTGCAAAAAGCTCCCCGAAAACAGCCATCCAAAAGCTGCAGCCTGCCCTGAGAGTTAATTGCCGACTACCGTACCAGAGAATGGAAAAGTGGAGGACGGACGAGCGATGCAAAAATCTAAGCTGGACCTGGCCCTGCCAAACCAAGACTCCATTACCACACTTCTTTATAAGGGCAACGAGCTACTAGATACATACGGTACCGGTGGTGCAGTATGGCCTCAAGATTGTTCCAAAACAGGCAGTAACATCACCTCCCTTGAAGAAAAGCCATGATATTTTAAAATCCAATGTCCTCAGACTTCACATGTGTGCACACCCTGGCCACCCCCACCCCCCATGGAGCGAGATGTTGAAGCAGTTGTGGAGAGTGCCCTTCGTCTACAAGGCTTTCGGCAAGACCTACTATATTATATTATGGAAACTAGGAGAGCATTGCCAAAACTTCATCAAGCTATATCCAAGATTCTACGTGACTGCTTCTCAAGGGGGATCCAATCTTCAGGGGAGATGGTAGTTGGAAAAGACTAGTCCTTCTCAGCCACTTTCTGGTGGAGTACTGTGGCTAGTAGCTTGGTATGCAAAAGTGATTTATCCAGTAAATGGAGTATCATTTTAAAATCATCAGTGCCCACTTTACTGGTGGTCTTGGTCGGTTCTGTGAGCTGCATTGCTGCATTATTAGAGTCGGGTTATCCATACCGGTCACAAGGATGGATCCCGTACCCATGGTGGTGCGTGGAATCATTTGTTCCGGTTGAATCGAATCTGTGGTGGGGTGGACTTGACTTCCTCCTGTTGATCCAAGGCTATTCCCTCTCCGGCGTCGCCACGATTGTTGAATCTTTCGCTGTTTGGTTTCCTCTTGCCAACATGTTTTAGTTTGCTTTTCCTGTCACAGCAACACTTGAGGTTGCATTTGTGGTTTCGCCTTTCGGTCTTCATCTTTCGGTGCCAGCGGATCGGATCTTTCGGTCCAGAATTAAGGATAGAGATAGTATATACGTAGTCACTGGTACGGTTGGTGCATCACTGGCATTATGACGGGGAAGTAAAGAATAATACGACCAACGAGCAAGTATAAAGATCTTCTGACATCAAAGGTCATTATGACTTTCAGAACATCCATCGGTACAACTTCCGCGGGGAAATTTTACGTGTCTCTTTACTACGTAAGATACCGTACTGTAGTTGGTTGCCGCCATGGTCAAGCTCTTGGTCATTTTGGAAGTTTTCACCGAGGTCAACAACCACAGCTCACAGCAACGGCGTCAACCTAACCTCATTCTAAAAGTCTTTTGAAAGAGCTGCAGTCACCACACAAATAATAATCAGTTGGCTTCGCAACTAAAACTAGACTAGGAAGGCCTTACAACATACAGCAACCGCCGAGATCTACCGCTTGCACTAGAGTATCTTTGTGTGGGGAGGCGTTCTCAAGTCGAAGGAATAGAAAAGAGGGGTATCATTTATCTCCCACCACTGATTTTTGCTACAGATTTCTGTGCTTTTACTATTTCTGTTTGTCAGTGACCGTCCGTGGTAGCTTTGCCGACTGACTGACTGTGAAGACCACCTTTATACTAACAACAACAATACTACAACAAAGAAGAAAGAAGAAGAAAATGAGGTTATCATCTGTGCTTGTGTTTGCCGTGTTATTTCTGACGCTACCATCTGCGTCGGGATGGCTTTGGGGGGATAAGAATAAGAACAAGAACAAGGATAAGGAATGTCAAGGCGACGCTTGTAACAATAAGAAGAACGCCCAGCAGCGCAACAACAATAGTGGCAAAACGACGACCGACGATGACAGTATTCCGTTGACAGCCGAAGGATTTGGTCTTTCCAAAGTATCCGTGGGAGACGAATCTGGCATTCCCATGGTGCATCTGCACGATGACCAAGTCATGCCATTGGTGGGATTGGGTGTTGAATATCTGCAACCCTTTCTCGTGCCACTCATGACGGCCAGTGCGTTGCAACGCGACAAGAAAACATGGTTGTTTGATACCGCTCATGTCACGGGCAACGAAGCACTGCTAGCGAATGGAATTCAACAGGGTCTTCAACGCATGAATTTGTTACCGGAGGAACACGTCGAGTTGCACGTTATTACCAAAGTCTGGTACACGCATTTGGGATACGAACGAACCAAATTGTCCGTCAAAGAATCCTACGAACGATTGCAAGCGGCACTAACCGACAGTAGTACGGTACAAGGACAAGTACAACTCAAGGTACACATGTTGTTGCAATGGCCACGATGTTACGAAACCATAGATTGGATGAATTGCGAACTCGATGAGGCAAACGTTGGAGAACACGTCCAACAGGCAGGACCACCACCTCATCAGGACAAGGACAATGCATGGAAGGGATCTTGGAAGGCATTGGAAGAAATTTATCTCGCTGGTGACGCGTCTCCCACTCCCATTGCATCCATTGGTGTTGCCAACTTTCATTTGAAAGATTTGCAAGATATGGATAGTCAGAAAGATTTACAAGTTCATCCGCACATGCTACAAGTCAGTATCTGGAGTTTGCTCTACGATCCTCATCTCGTCGATTATTGTACCCAACGTGGCATTCATTTACAAATTGTCGATTCCATTGATGGCATTCTCGCCGATCCCTCCCGTGCACGCAACGCCCATCATCATTTGCTCAAGGTCGCCGAAGACTTGATTGAAGACGCTGCACCGACACTCTCACAAGACGAAATTACACCCACCCAAGTGGTGTATACGTGGCTCGTACAACAGGGCGTTTCCATTGTGCCCGGACCAGAACGATTGTCCGAATTGCAAGAGTATTCCGGTGTCACGCTGGCCGCCATGCCGCAAATGACCCATGCCCAAGTGGAAACGGTAGCTCATTGCATGGAGGCTTTTCTCAGTGGAGAAGATCTCGAAAAGGATATCAACACTTTCGTCACCTTTCATGCCAAAAGTAAGGATGCCATGCTCTATTGGCAAAGACCGGATGGCGGAGAAAACAAGATTGCCTTTATTGCACGAGGGTCTTCCTTCAACGAATCGACGTATCCCAAACATCACTTTCGAATTTACGATGCGCGCAACAAGGATAATTTCATTGATTATCACGTGCAAGCAAAGTTTGGGGAACAAGTTTCCTTTGATGCCTATCTGGAGTAGCAACACTTTCGAATCTGCATGTTTTCTTTTTTCGAAATGAAACGAAAACGAACCAACCAAAAACGAGAGGAGTTGTAGGATTTGAAGGAGGAGGAGGATGGAAACGACGCGGAGGAGCAGTCCACGGGTCGATCGATGACGAGACAATACCGGAGAAATAAAATGAACCATTCATGTACATGTACCGAGGGTTATCGATTCGATTCGGTGCTTCCATTTGCGGCGTTCTGTCCCTGCATCGGGTACGTATCACAGGGGGAGCGACCCCTTTCCACTGCATTTTTATAGAAGAACCACCAAACAAAAAAGAAAAAGACAAAAAGAACAGAAAAAGTAGGAAATCATGTTTGTTGCATTACATTTTGAAAACGAAGGCGGTTGATCTGTTGCGAGTGGGCGTTTGAATGTTGCTACTACACCAACGAAAAGCTCTCGCGACAAAAACTTGTTCGGTCCATCGTTGTCCGCCACGAACACCCACTCGAATTATACAAGAGAACAACAAACGACGGCGACAACAGCTCGATTGTGCTCGTTTTTGTTTCGTCCCTCGATGAACGAGAAGGGGCGACGTGGCGTGGGCCTCTTCTGGCTACCAGAACTTGTTCAAGTTGCAGTTCGTCTGGCGGGTTGCACCAATCGTGTGGGTACCGTACGATCCTCTCCTCTTCAGCAAATCCTAGCACGGCACTCGTTGAGTCAAGGAACTAACCATCGACACCTGTCATGTTGCTGGCTGGTACCCAACCAATTGGTTGCAGAGCTCGCAAGGGCTACGCACTTTCGTCCTCCGTTCGATGCTTGACCCGGATTTCATTGGGTACGATGCTACCCTCAATTTCGACGAGGAAACCAAGTGTCTAGCTAGCCAGATCCTTGACTGTCTCGCTCCATTCCAAAATCTCGTATCGTCTTGGCTTGGCAGGAGACAGTGCCAAACTCAGCTCAAGGTTCCGCGTTCTGGCTTGACCCAAACCTCTTTGGCCACGAAGCTGCCTAATACCGCACCGTTTTGTGTAACTAGGCAATGCTGGGAGCCAAAAGCTCTGATTCGATTCTGATTGGATTCCACTACGTTCAGGGGGGTCAAATCTGCAGGGGTCGTGAATCGAATCGAATCGAATCGAATCGCTGGCAAGGGAGAATGTGAAAAGACGAGAGAAGTAAGGCCAGTTATTTGGGATCTTCGGAGCTACGGTGCTTGTGGTGCGAGCTGGAACTCTCCGAGGCTACCGGTAGCCCAAAACATGCATCTGTCGAATCGACCGAAAGCTGCACTGATTGAACGAGAATCATTCCGAGCAAAACTCGATTGCTGTAGAGTTGACAGTCTTCCTCGTTTGACGGGGTCTTCGGCCAAGCAAGGTTTCTATTCTACGATACCATGACACAATGAAGAAAGATATTGTGGCCTACGGTACGATTGGAAGCGCACCGCTACGCGATAGCAATGAGAGAATTCGTAAGGACTGAAGAGCGGTTACAAAAGCTGGTCTCACTTGTTTCTTTGCTATATTATAAACCCAAAATGTGTGTCCAAACACACACAGCACCTCTGGAGGGGCATCATTCTTATCTTGGGAGGTGGTCACCAATTCAGTATCACAGTCGAAAGGTTTCCTCGTTGTTTTGCCGCGTCGTGAGCAGGAGTTTTGCCCGCTCCAGCATGTTGCGCTCCGCTTCTTCCGCATTGGGTTGCATGTAGAACTCTCGTAGCCGTCGATTGGGATTGCAGCTTCCATCCGCTTCCACTACCTGACACCCCAGCTGCAGGGTATTCCTCATGGTCTCGCCCATTAATGGCTTTGCCAACGCAATAATGGCATTGGCAACCGATCCTGTATTGTAGAGAAGTAGCCCGTTCCATTTCATGGGGTACCATGCTACCACTTCTTCCATCAATCGACTGTTAACTTCGGTGGAGAAGTTGGACCATCCATATCCTCCAAAATCACCCAGCTCCAAGGTTCCATTGCGAATCACGGACAGTGTGGGTTGGCTGGTGAACTTGATGTAATAGTACCCACAGCAAAAGATCCTCCAATTGTCGTGCACACCAAACCCGGCAGACGAGGACGTGTCCAACGCGACATTGGGATTGAAGCAACCGCAATCAACGGCGTTGATGGCTTCTTGTCGAATTAGTTCAATGTCAATGTTTAGCAGGAAACCTGGTTGCTGCCGGATAAGCTCCTGGAGCAGTTCCACACCCTGTTCCACGCTGTGGTCCACTTTATAATGATCCCGAAACACTTGTTGCCGTTCGATACGACACAGAGCCTCATCTACATTTCCATTTGCAACAATGGCATGATGAGCATACGTCATGTCGCTCAAGTTAGTCAGTTCCTCATTATCCTCCACGGCTCGCTTGATTTCCAACGCCCATCGCCGCTCTTCTTCCGAGATTGTCATGGACGGATCGACGGGATCTTCATCCATTTCATCCATGGGGATCTCGGCTCTTGACCCCGATAGTACGTCTTCCATTATGGGTTCTTCTGCCATCATGATTGTGCATACATGGGTAGTTGCAATCCTTGTATGAGCTGTTAGCTAGCCAGCCACACAACCTGCTGACATTGCAAAAAAAGAGGGACCTGGAAAAGCTATGAGCTGCTTCCGTGCGGACCGAGATGGGAGGGAATGATCGAATGAAGAATCAATGGAATGAAGCCTTGTGCTACCAGCACGTGTGTCCACTTTCGGAGAAGCTCGGCGGAAGCCTCCCAAATGACCGCATGTTTTACCACCAACCAGCAGAAAGGTATCTGGGGTATTCATTATTACTTTGCTTGCCAACCAGGGCAACCTAAGAAACTCCTCAGCTTGGCAACATCCAGTCTGTGCATAATATGTCCAACTTAGAACTTTCTTGGTAAGAGAGCTGCTGTAGTGAGTTTTGAAGATAGAGGTGGTGGTTCTCTTCTAGCTAGCTAGCAAGACATACCGGTACCTGGTACTGTTTAATGCTGCTTTGATCATGCAAGGCCAAAGCTAAACTTTCGTCTGAGGAATGTTACAACCATTTGAATGTGTTCCTGCAGTTCATAGAAGCGCAAAATCAGACTGGTGACTGGTGGCCACTCATCATCAGGATGGTTACCACCATCCACCATGATGTGGCACTCCGTACTGAACCTGAGCTGGAGCAGGTTTCAGTGATCGCTACTTTCTTTACCTCACCCCCGTAAGTTTGTCAAGAAAGACTTCCTGCACGACTCCTCCTATAGTAAAGAGTACTCTATGATAGTAATACCGTAATACCGGTTCCAGGCTCTGATGAGTGCCAAAGTCAGTTGGTTGGCGGCTGGCGGCCTTTCCTTCACACGCAATCACACAACAACATGTAGACTACTCTGGCTAACCGCTCCACGTCGCAGGATGCATTGAACAAGCTATTGAACACCAGGTCTACGCTACTGGTAGGAACCAGCTGAAGCCAAACACGTCTTCCCTACCGGTACACAAGAGTGCATTGATAAAAAGCTACGTACTTGTCTTTACGGAATACTCGTTCTTGTCTTTACGGAATACTTGGACACATGTCTTTACGGAATACTCGGACACACAAAAAATTGCAGTTGCTGTAACGTTCAACCGTTCAACCTCTCTGTTGGGCTGTTGGGAAGAAAAAAAATTGTAATAATTGGCTCCTTTTCGATTGTCCGCAGATGCTTTTGTCAACTCATCAATGGCAGCATGGCAGCCCATCTTTGACAAATTACGCAAGTACAGCAGGTACCAGTACTAGTACCTATGTAGATAAAGTCCAGACGCCCAGACAGCGCTTCTAAGACGCAGATAAATCCTTTGTTCAGGGGCACGGGAAAATCGAAGTCACAAAGTCCCCGACTTTTTGCACGATTAAGGCACAAAGTCCCCGACTTTGTACACGATTAACGCACAAAGTCCTCTACTTTGTGCACGACTTAGCACAAAGTCCCCGACTTTTTGCACGATTAAGGCACAAAGTCCCCGACTTTTTGCACGATTAAGGCACAAAGTCCCCGACTTTGTGCACGATTAACGCACAAAGTCCTCTACTTTGTGCCCGATTTAGCACAAAGTCCCCGACTTTTTGCACGATTAAGGCACAAAGTCCCCGACTTTTTGCACGATTAAGGCACAAAGTCCCCAACTTTGTGGACGATTAACGCACAAAGTCCCCGACTTTGTGCACAATTAACGCACAAAGTCCCCGACTTTGTGCAAGGTGGGAGATAGGTGAACGGCTGCCACTACTCTTAATTAAAGAGCTACTGTAGTTAGGGGCTGTTGAAAGACAACAGAATTATTTGTGTCCGAGTGTTCCGTGAATACGCAGGGGGGTGGAGAAATCAATTGCCAATCAGCGCTGAAGCTTTCTCATCATGATCAGTGCCACCAAAAACGAAAACAGCGGTAAACAGTGAATCAGTGATTGAGACATGCCACAATCTCCCCTTGTCTCAAAGATACGGTAGTGGTAAAAACTCATAATAGATAGAGGTACATGTATGATAGAGACAGCAGATCTTACAGTTGTGAACGCTACCGGTACGGTTTTACCCACAGTGGCAACAAAGGTGGTTGGCAAATCACCCCCGTTACAAAACGTTGGTGGGCAATTTCTCCACCCCCCTGTTCCGCTTGTGGCAACCAAGTAGCAGGTACCGGTACAACCACCGATACTGTACCAGTGGTACTAGCTAGCTAGAGATAGAGGCGTTGACAACGCCATCAGTATTTTCAAGCTCTAGAGATCTAGCTAGCTAGCTAGCTGGGGCTGGTGAACAGTCTTATTTGTGGTTTCAGACAAAACAGATTAGGCATTTTTATCTTTAAAAGAAGACAGGCCTCATGCCTCCGATTTAACCTTGCACCGAATGGAGACTGGCATTGGATTTCTCCACCCCACTGTAAGGCAGGATAGACTACAATTTGCTTTTTAATGAAACAGACCTACTTGTAAGGATAGACTTCCAAGTTTTTCTATAAAACAGAACTAGCTAGACTACCACTTATAGGCGTTGGCAACACAACCCGTACGCTACTAGTACCGTACCAGGTACCTTGTGCTCGAGCTCTCAAACAGCAAAATTCGACCTTCTTGTTGTTTCAGGTTTCAAGACGAATACAAAATACAGTGTACATGCACGCGGAGCCCACACGGCCAATTCAAGACAGGCCTCTCCCTGTGGTACTGTAGCTTGATCTTGTACTTCAGGTGGTGGCACGGTGCACACGGAAACATAAGGTTTTAGGTCAGCAAAAGTGAAAATACACTGTGTAGTGGACTAGTACTGAGTACCAGGTACCGGTAGTACCACCCTGAGCTGCAGCTCTTGGGACTTAAGACTTACCGGTAGCACACTTAAGAAAAAATAGCCCATAACTGGTTAGGGCCCTTGTGAATTTTGTTTGGATGTTTGTCTGTTTGTCTGTTTGTCTGTTTGTCTGTTTGTCCGTTTGTCCCTTTGTCGGTTTGTGTGTCACAGTTTTTAGCCATAACCCTAATAGAAGTAGACTACCAAAAGAAATGTTAGAAAGGTATTTTCGTATGAAGGACAGACGACTCGGGATCCACAATCACGGTTCGTGATTGGGGATGTGTGACTCAAATCAGATGGTTATCCGATCATCATCAGATGGCCAGGTGTACGAGGAACGAGGACAATGGTCGTCTAGATGATGCAACTACAAAGGTTAGGAAGTTAGGTCGAAGAGATGAATGCAAGGAGCGACGGGATGGAACAAATGAATGGACGGATGAAGGTCCATAGGTTTAGTAAAGTGGGAAAGCCCTCCAGGGCCAACCATGCACTTCAGGAAGATAGATCGACGAGATCTATCTGCAGATGAAACTGCGAGAAACAGAGGATCCTGGTATATGTATGCATATCGGAGCTCAGTTGTAGAGCTCACAATCTGAACGAGAGAGAAAGAGAAAACGAAACAAATAGCCAGTCTACTAGACAGTAGAGCTGGAAGGATATTGATTAAATTAGAGAAATTGTGCGTTCAAGTTCACACCTTTTCAACACGTTTTAAAACGATAGCTATCAGGAAAGAGTGAGCTTGGATCCAGGTTGTCAAACAGAAAAGAGAAGAATTGAGAAGTAAGTAAAGATGTCTACGGAGGTAGAGGTATCATCGTCGAGCAAGTATCCCATCTTCGATGGGAAAGATGAGAAGTTCAGGTTCTACAAGGTCAAGATGATGGCCCATTTATCAAAGTATGGGTACGTAGAACTAATGAAGGACTCTACGGAGATCAAACCGGACAACTGGGAAAACCCTACAGGTACGGGCAAGTTGTCGGACGACGAAGTAGAAAAGATCGAAAGTCTGCAGAAGAAGAACAGCAAGGCTGCTGGAATACTGCTGGATTCGATCAATGTGGAGACCATCGAAGGGCAAGTCGCCTTCGACCTACTGGCCTCACACCAAACGACTGACCATGCTGCTGGGAAATTCAAGGGCATGTGGGAGTCCATGCTGGACCTCTACGATGCTGAAGACAGTGGTGAGGTAGCAGCTCGACGAACGGAATACTACGCGATAAAGATGGACATCAAGGAAAACCCAAAGAAGTTCGAGATTGGACTCGACGTGAAACGCAAGAAGCTAGCGAAGGATGGGTTCAAGATATCGGACGAAGAGTACATCAAGGACCTTCTCGAGAAGATGCCGAAGAAGGAAGGAGAACTCGGAGTGTATCATGAAGTGAAGAAGAATGTTCTGCGAAGGATCAAGACAACAGGACATGGAATAACGGTAAAGGGTGTGGTGGATGACTTATGCGAAATCTACGATGAGATTAAAGCACGGAACAAGTCGACAGACCACAATGGCGAAACAGCTTTCATGATTGGAGGAAAACAATTCAAGGGCAGATGCAGGAACTGTGGGAAGATCGGACACAAGCAACAAGACTGCCCAGACAAGAAAGGCTCGAACGGAAGAAGCTACGGACAAAGGTACCAAGGAAAGTCAAACGGTATTCAACAGGAACAATGGGAGCAGTAGCGGATTTCAAGGAAAGAAGAAGTTCAGCGGAAAGTGCTTCCACTGTGGAAAGATTGGGCACAGGAAATCGGATTGCCTAAAACTCAAAGCGGAACAACGAAATGTAGAAGGAGCGAACACAGCACAAGAAACAACGGAAGAGATGGCATTCATGACGATGAGCGATGAAATATGCATGCCATGCCGAGGAGTAGAGTTGTCAGACGATGAAACAGGAGGAGTAGAAGAAGCATCGGAATATGAAGGCAAAGAATGGGACGCATTCTGGGACGATTTTGAAAGCGGAGATGACGTGGATGAAGATGGAGAAAGCTTGGAGCAATTAACTTATGAGGCGATGGACGCCCTTAAATCTCTCCAAGAAGAACAACAACGACTGACTAAAGAAGAATCAGTCACATACAACAAGAACCCAGACGTTACCTATCTGTCCTGCGAAACAGAGAGCAGGGCAGATTCCGACAGCGAAACACTCCACGATTTAAAGCAAAACGGCTACAACAAAGAAGTTTCTGAGAAGGAGGAGAAACAACGAACGACAAATTCGCCCACAATCTACGAAGACGACAACTACTACAGCTGTTTGAGCGAAGACGACGAAGAAGTAAAAGATGTCGAACAGATTCCAAGTTGCCCGGAACGTGCTAGAGGCACAGCTGTACCGAGGTTGGAGTCGACACATGATGAAGATCAGCAAACATCCAATCCCATTGAGCAACCGACATCCCATGAACCGAGCAACCGAAGGATGGGAATTGGACGATTCACACATAGAAGGTATACAGTGGAGGAGGATCGCGGAAGAAGCATGCCAACTAATCCCCGAGTACGTATGGGAAGGGCACTCGAGCCCAGAGATGAAGCAACTGGTCGGAACTTCGAACAGTTCAGATGGTTGCTGAGGATGATGCCATACGAGATACAGAACAACCCCCATCTCGTGGAGCTCCAGGCGGAATGCTGGTTGGGTCAGCAGTTTGTTGCTCTTTCGCGATTGGACTCCAGACACGACAAATCGCAGGGCTATGTTAACGTGCAAGATAAAGCGCGGACAAAACGTCGGCGAAGGAACAGGAAACGCAGGAATTTCGGGTTCACGGCATTCAGCATTCCCGAAGTAGAAGTGAAGTATGTAACGGAGATGGTCGCACAGGCTCAATACAATCGGGATTGGAAGGTGCACGTGGATATGCCACATTGGGAGAAGCGGATTCGCACAACCCATGCCAGTGATTGTACGGTGGAGCGCTTGATTCTGGTCAGCTTGCTCGTGAGCAGACAAGCAGAAGATGGCGCAACGAGGCAATCAAACACATGCAGAAGGAAGGATTACCCCAGAGTATGATGCTCGAGAGGAAGATTTTCGAGTGCGAACTCTATCCTACGGAACTATGGTATCCCAAGGGTCGCAGCCGATCGCATTTACCGTGAAAAACACGTCGCAAAGCCAATGGCGAGCTGCTGACATATGCTTGTTGGGAGTGGACGACACAGTCCAGCGACTGGTAGCGATCAGAAACGAGC
>CAICTM010001301.1:0-32066 GCA_903772945.1 Seminavis robusta | reverse complement strand
CGAATAAGGCTAAGAGCCGTGTATTGCACTCCAAATGATTGCTGCTTGTGTACATTGTGCACCAGTCCAATGGCAGCTTCACAACCACAGCCACAACCACAGCCACAACCGGTTCCACAGCAACAGCCACAACAGGTTCCACCACAGCAACAACCACAGCCACAACCACAGCAACAACCACAGCAACAACCTCCACAAACAGGAACAACCAATGAAGCTCCTGTGGCACAAAGAAACACTTATGTTGGTAACCTGCTTCTCTATCGACAGATTCAAATGATGCAACTCCACTTACAGATGCAGCAGCAACTCCAACCAAATCTGCCAGCTCCTTTCCAGCAACCTCCCCCACCCAATGGCTGCTGTCATAGATACTGCCACTGGTTGACTCACAGGAGAGGAAGACCACCCCATGATGCCTACTGCAGAGCTCAATACAATGGTCAGAAGAAAGGGTAGCATTGTGGCATCATTGTAATCTAGACATTTACTTACATTTAGCTCTCTTCAAGAAACCTAGCAAGATGTGGTTGCAAGCCTCCAAGGCTGTCCACATCTTCAATGCACAAAGTCACAAACTCTTCATTCATCATACTGAAGATCTTGAAGGAAAGTTTGTCATCGTACCAGTGCCGGCAATAACCATGCCAGGCAGTAAAGACTATGCCACATTCACCAGAGCCCAAATCAAAGGTCTCACAGATCCTCTGCTTCACTAAGGGATAGATGCAGTCCATGAAAATCTCCTTCCTTGCAATGGATTGTTGTTCCTGTGAGTCCAATGTTTCATAAAGGGTAGCAAGAACAGCCCTGTACCATTTTGAACTCTTCTGGAGCCCAGTAACAATCATGTAGTCCATGATTCCTGTCATGTCAGGAGGGAGTGGCTTGCAGCGCCCTTGCATGATGAGATCTTCCAGAGTCAGATTGGGGACTTCACTTGTGAGCCAACATTTCAACCTTTCACCATGGTGAGCATTGGTGAGGTAATCATCCACAATAATGTACTTGCAGGTGAACCCATTCCTTGTTGCCCTCAGCTGATTGAATGGGTATTGGTTTGCACGGTGTTGTAGCAGCCACTTCGAGAAGTGAGGAGTAGTGGCGATTCTCATGGTGGATGAATCCAATCCGCGACCAGCAACCAGGGGTTTCCCCAGTCAAACTAGTGCTCGGACTTCGGCAATGAGGATGGACTGCCACAATGAGGATGGAAGGGCGTCGATGGTGGATCAGCCAGTTGTGAAAGAGCGTCGATGGTCGGTTCCGGAAGGGCGTCGATGGTCGGCCGGGTGTCTTCTTCTCTTGTTGAAGTGTCGAGACGTAGAGCGAAAACGTTCGATCGATCGGTAGACGAAGTTCGGTCGGCAGATAGAATAATGATTAGAAGCATGCAATGGCTGCCACGATAACAACATCATTGTCGACAATTCTCTTACCTGCCACAACAACAACAGACTCGAGCGAAGTATCGCAACAACAGAAGTATCGATCAGCGATTGATGCAATTTTCAAAATAATGGGAGGGTATGCTTCGAGCAAAGGATTGGGAAAGAGCAAGTCAGCTTGGGAACGAGCCAGTCAGCGGGTATCCGTTGGATCATTTTGAATTCGACATCAACGAACCTCTCCTGACGTATTTGATGACGAAAACAATGTTCTTCAGACAGACAAGACTTAGAATTGAGGGGGGATGCCTGCAGTCATTGACGTATCCCCTCATTTCTATAAGTAATGAGTATTCGTTGGCTTTGTTCCGAGTGCCGGATGTGTGCCGGCAGACTCGATGGTTGGGAATATGGAATCCAACGCATAACCCTCTCCCTCTTCTTCTTCTTTTTCCCTCCCCCGCGCTGGTGCCTAACCCCCCCATAATCTCTCTAGGAGATTTTCTGGGGAAGAAGGCAGTGATATGATTGGTGGAGGAGTACCGTTAACTCAAGTAAGACACAAGTAAGACAGCGAATTACTTAGCCACAAAGCCGGTCCTTTTACGTACCAGTGTGCTACCATTCCTGTCATTTGCGAGCCAAAAAAATGGAACGGAAAGATTCCATTGCCAAGTTCTCTGTTGGCGCCCATCGACCATGGCCAAAGCGACGGTCATTTTCATCACTCGCACTTCATTAACCACAAGTAGAAAGCCTTGAACATGACTAGTAACACCCCTGCAAGCCACCCTGAGCAGCAGCAGCCAGCTCCATTAGATGAGAATGAAGAAATGGGGAGGCAAAGTCAGCAGCGCAAATCACTTCAGAAGAGAACAAACGACTTAGCCAACAACAACCCTTACCCAAAGCGATCCAAGCCGAAGGTTGTCCAACCCACTCTTGATGGCGAAATAGCATTTGATGCACTGGTTGACTGTGAAGTTTGCAAAGCAAGACACTACGGGCTTCGAGTTCCCAAGAGAGCTCATCACGTCAAGTGTGTGAGAAACAAGCTTACCAAAGGCGCGGGCGAGATCCACGAACACACTGTTGCTTGTAGAGTTGAAGAGAAGCGGCTTGAGAAGCACTTCAGCCAACCTTTGGCTCAGCACGAGAAGTTCAGTGCTGCTCATCTAACAAAGGAGGCAGCAGCTGAATTTTTTGCTCCCAAGCAACAAGTGGCAAAAAGCAAATCAGCGACCTCCATCTTACCAACAACAAGAACTCGCTCAACTCGCACAATGGATTTTTGCAAAGCAGTTACAGAGGCAGTCAATGATGAAACTTTTGTGGAAAAGCACAAGTCCAAGGGGGCTCCATTGGCTATGCTCGCTTTTGCTGAGCAGATTACCCAGCATGTAATTCGCCCCAAAAAAGATGAATTGCACAAGCAATTTTTCCAAGGCATCACCACTGTTGTGCCAGAGTCGCCGTATTCTGCAGTTTCGCCTCACTATCATTCTATTGTGGGCCAAAAATTGCTTCTTGTTGACTGGCAGAAACTTGGCATTACAGTTCCCTGCCCCAATGCCCGATGCACTGGCCAACTGGCCAACCACGAACGAACCAACTTCTCCAAGAATAAGACGTTGTTCCCCATCTATTGTCTTCAGGGCAGCCCGTCCTGGTGCATTGTCCAGCCCATGAAGTGCAGTGTCTGTTCGAGAAGGTGGGACGCGAACGATGGTGAGATTTTGGTGGCAATTCCTGCGTATGCAGCAAGTCTTTATCCAGTAGAGCCGAAGTTTGCCCTGTCGAAGAAAAACGGGCATGTGTCCACTACGGCCTCCCAAGTCTTCAGCTCGATTATGCTAACCTACGCAAATGGTGAATTGTGCAGTAAGCTATTGTTCAATTCAATCAATCAGGACTATTTACAGCGAATTGCTTCCTACTACTCACTACTTCAACAACAGTCCGATGATCTTCCAAAGCAGCAATACATTGAAAAGGACGGTGTGTTCATTCGCCAATATCCTCCTCTTGGGGAAACTGTTCGAGATCTCTGGGATGAAGCTGCCGAATGCAAGAATAATCCGTGGGGCATAAGTGACAATGAGAGACACACCAGAGAGATCCAGGCCGTTCAATGCAAAGAGGGTATCTTCTGTCAAGACCACACCTTCCAGGTAGTCAAGAACTATCAAAAGAGTTTAGGCGCTGTTGCGGTCTGGGATTGTGCAACTTCAACCGGAGAGATAGCTTCAGCCGTACTGGTTCCTTCCACCAAAGCGATCCACTACTCTCATGCGGCGAAGCTTCTATCCAGGCGTCAAGCCTTCACTCCCAATGCTATGTACAGCGATACTTGGCCGAATGGCAATGAATACTGGAAGTCGCTGTTTCCAAACTTACAAGGAAGATTAGGCCTGTTCCACTTTGAAAAAAGAATTGTCAGCACCATGCGCAAAGGTCACATTGATTATGGGGATGCACTTACTTCGCTCTTGTATTGCCTGTACGTCTATGAAGACAGCGACTATGCCAAGCTGATGACTGCTCTGAAGACTGGAACCCTTTCCGCTTCTGGTCGCTGTTACACTTCCCAAGAAATCGGTGACATGCAGGATTCCAAAGTGTTCCGTGAGCGCTATGCAAAGTATTTGCGCAAGAAAATTCGGGAACCGGCAACCATGATCCAGCGACTTGATGTTTGGTTCTGCCGTTACAAGGTAACATCTTCTGACCCTCAAAACCGACCTGCAAGAGATCGTCTTGATCCTGTGAAGAAAGTCCCTTTGTTCTCCAGTGAGACGAAGAACGCCGTTGACAACTGCAAGCAAAAAGCCCATCATTTAGTTGATCCCATGCCCTTGGAAGAGATGTACGACAAAATTGCTCCATCACCCAATTCAAAACATGGCCTTACGGAATACTTGTCGAAGAGAGGAGAGTCCAAATTGGAGGCTTTCCATGATCGCTTTGCTCACTTCGGCAACAGTGGGATGAGAAGTCGGCTCTGTGACAGTCTCAACCTTTGTGGAACAGCAAGATACAACTTACAGATCAGATACAAGAGGTCTCTCATAGCAAGCAATCAAGAAGAAAGGAAGAGGATTCCAGCAGGTTGGGAAAAAGTGGTGCCGTATTGGAACCATTCTCAGCTGGCCTACATCAACAACATGGCAAAGGTTAATGGCATTCAACAAATCCCATTTCAAAAAGTGGAAGACTTACCCAAAGATAATGGCGAGCGATTCTTTGGTGCATTCATCAAATCAGTGAAGCCACACCGGCAGAAATACAGTGTGGTTGGCCATTGTCTCTGTGATATGTGCACCGGTGCACCACCAGCGAGTATTCCGCGGCCAGGACCATCGCCAACTGCACCGACCGATTTGAATTCAAATTCTGCTACCCAACAACCATCAACAGACAACCGCTCCCCTCTAAATGATCGCCAGCAGAACAGTCAACCGTCAGCAACGCCTCCATTAACAACAACTGCACCGGCCATGGCCACGGTACCTACCGCTACTACCACTACCGGAGTACCTATTGCAGCGCGAGTAACAACAACAGCAACAACAACAACGTTAATGACAACTGCGGTGCCGCAACAACAATTTTACTGGCAGTTTCCTGTCTTCCCTCTTGCTTACTACTTACCCCCTGCTCCTGCGAACGGATGCTGCGATCTATACCGAAATTGGTTGATGAATAGACGAGGACGTCCGCCGCATTCTCCGAATTGTGTGCACCGGTTGAATGGGTATGCAATGGATGGTTGATTTTTCGGGATGGCCGAGCGGTGGGATGGGAGGATTCAAATCAGGAGAGAATAATTGAAGTAGGGTTAAAGCCTAACGTATAGCATGATGACATTTTTAGTACCGAACAATAAGTAATCTCCCCTCACCTTGCCTTGGCCCCTCTTCTTCTAAGTCTGCGTGAGGTTGGATTTATGGAACAATGACCATGCGTCATCCATGCCCGCGATTGAATCAGGAATTGGGAATCTAACCCTACTCCTCCTCCTCTCCTCCTCCTCCTCCTCCCCCCCTCCCGAGTGCCTAACCCCCCTAAAAAACTCAGGAGGGGCCAAAAGCGGTGAAAGGCAGAAATCTGATTGGCTAGTCAAGCTAATATGTCAGCAAATACGTCAGCAAATATTCAAAATACTTAACGTACCATTTATAAGTATTTACGGGGCAAATGTGCTACCTTGTCACCATTTTTGTGTTTGGCCAAAACAGAAACAAGGATTCCCTCTGTCAAAGAAGGATTCCTCCGTCGACAATGACAATGCCACTGGACAGTCATGGAGCCACCAACAGCAGCAGCAACAGCACACCAACAGCACACCAACAGCAGCAGCAACAACACAAAATGAAGAAGACATGGGCTGCCAAAGTCAGAATAGGAATTCCCAGCAGTAGAGAGCATATCAAATGGCCAACAACAACAACAACAACAACAACAACAGATCGAAGAGAGCCAGAGAAGAAGGAGCCCAAACAACAATGCATGGAGAGGAAGCAGAAATCTTTGATCCATTGAAGAAGTGTAGAGTCTGTAGGGCGAGACACTTGGGCCTGCCAGTTCCAAAGAGAGCACACCACACTCGTTGCATCAAGAACACAAAGACCAGAGGACAAGGAGATTTGAATTCTCTTGAATAGGGGCAACATTGTTGTCGGAAAAAAACATAGCATCCGGCGTAGCCCGAAGGCGGCGACATTTTGGTTGATTGGTTGGTGGATTGGAGCCGGTGGTAGAGACAGTGACGGCGTTGGTTGGTGGTGACGTTGGTTGGTGTTGCTACTGGAAGGGTCGGTAGTGGTATCGGTAGTCGGTCGGTATCCGTAGAGGAAGGAGCGTCCGGGAAGGAGGAAGTAGTAGTTGTTGTTGTTGCCAAGAGTCTTGCCCCTACCCACGTAGGCGCTGACTTCAAGACAAAATAGCCCAGCAAGTTGTTGTTTTAGTAGTAGTAGTAGTTGTTGTTGTTGCAGAAGAAGTAGTAGCAGCGTTGTCATTTGTTGTTGTTGTGGAGAATGCGTCATGGTGGTGGAATAGAGGAGTAGCCGCTGTAAAGGAGGAGACAACACCATCTTGATAGAGTAACGATAGAGTAAATGTATCGAAATAATGAATATTTGACTACTAGCTAGCTAGTGTTCTTCTAGGAGGAGTTCCTTCGTTCTGATACGACCGAAGCGTTGGATCCCTCTCTACAGGAGGTGTTAGTTCCCTCTCTACAAGTGCGACAGGCGTCAATCGATCCGTACGTACCGGTATCAAGACTCACTCAACCCGACCGTCTCCGGTTCAGAGCAGAAAGCCATCCTCATTGAAATCACACCAGCTTGGGAAGGTTTTCTTTTCTTGGCCGCTGACAGTCAAGTTGGAGTGGGAGGGTTTGGTCGGAGCAAAGGATGGGAAAAGAGAGAGCTGTTGAACGGATTCAAATGCTGTTGTGACGTATTTGCTGACATATTCCTTGTTCTTCGGACGTCTTACCCATGGGGGAGATGTCTGTTTTATATAGGAGACGTAGGGGTCATTGCCTTCTCCCCTACTTTCTTTAAGTACTACTGTTTGTTTGATCGTGGCAGTTATGACTGAATCATGCCTCAACGGCGGAATTGGGAATCCAACTAATAACCCTCTCCCTTTCTTTTTTCTTTTCCCTCCCCCGCGCTGCTGCCTAACCCCCCCATAAAGTCGTATCGACAACGACGACGAAGTGCAACCAACGGAACTCTTTGAATTCTCGTTGAAGTGTCGCGTCAGTATCTTCCCTTAGTCGAATGAGTCAAGTCCAGTCGAAGTGGGAACGGGTCACATTCTTCGCTTCCACCTCATTTATTTTTCCTCGTCATTTTCTTCCTTGCACAATGACATCACGTCGATGCCAACAACCAATCCAGCAGCTGGCCAATGGGCCCACTCAAACCTATCGGTGAATACAGTGTGTGAAGGGAGACCATAATTACTGTACTCAAGAACCAACTGGTATTTATTTGACAGTACGGTAGAAACGGCAACCATAGCATGTCTGCCCCAACATCCACAACTACAAGGCTCTCTTCCAAATTTCTGGTATCGGCTCTTCTTCTCTTGACTTTTCTGGTTGACACAGTCCATTCTGCCCAAGCCTCCAAGACCAAACCGGCTCTTATCGTTGGAATCAAGCCGCTCTTCAAGAGGGAAGACTCAAAAGCACTGGAATCCACAACAGCAACCACAACAGCAACACCACAACCTCCAACGAGACCGGAACTGGTCACACAATCCCTGGAGAAAAATGCCGACTTGTACTATTTTGGTCTGGGATCCAACATGCTACGACAAAAGTTGGAAAATAGAGCCATTGACGGATCCAAAATCAACGTGAAATCCTTTCAACCTGCCGTCGTATACAACTATAGATTGGCGTTCAACATGAAAGGGTTTCCACCACTGGAACCAGGAATGGGATCTCTAGAGCCTACTACTTCATGTATGGACGCTGAACAACAACTCCAACAACTGAATCAACCATCCACAAAACAACAAGACAATGCTCATAGTAGTATCAGCAAACCACTCTGTGCTTACCAGGAAAACGAGTGTCACGGAGCACTGGTACGACTCTCGGCAGAAGACTACGAAAAGGTCATGCGATCGGAAGGAGTCGGTCACGGACGATCGGATCAGGGATACGAAGAAGTGGTAGTCGATGCAGTACCCTACAAGGGACGAGTCGTTCAGGCCGTGGCATTGCGTGCCCGAAGTCATGTGCGCTTGTCACAAGATCCGGCGCCATCGCAACGCTACATGGACATTTTGAAACAAGGAGCCCAGGAATTGGGACTGGCCCCGGCGTATGTCGACTTTTTGAATCAACATCCCGTGCAACAATCCTCGGCATGGACCAGACGGATTGCCGTTTGCAACTTGGCATTGTACTCGTCGCAACTCGTATCCTTTCAATCCAAGCTTAGAAAGCTACAGGTGTGGCTGCTGTGGAGAGTCTATGTCCCGCCCACGGCCAATGTGCTACAGAGAATACTCAGTGAACTGGCCATTGGCATGATCCTGCTCCCTGGGGCCATTCCGGGAAGTTTGTGCTTTCTACACATGAAGCGTACCAACAAGATGAATGGCATGATGAAGGCGCTGGCAGATAATCACTGGTAAACGACAATCAAACATCACGTTGGTTTGAGGATCGATAGGTGCCCTTTGATGCAAGCTGCTGCATCTTGGTGATAAACGTCACTGCGAGTGGCCACAAAAGCAGACAGTTCTAGCCAGTAGATAGCACGGAGTGTGCAAATCTGTGCAAGCAATACAGACGACACAGGCAGCTCCAACGTCCACCTGATTCATGACCAGTAAAGGACTGTACGAAGCAGTAAAAAATAAAGGTGGATGCATCGATAGCTATTATTTGCACTCGTCATGCCACTCTAGCTAGCTAGCTAGCTGGCTGGCTGGTCTACTCTGCAACTCGGCCCTGTTCAGTGATAATGCCGAGTTCTCGCAGTCGCGCTGTGGAGAGATATCCCTCGTCACTGTCCGTCAACATCTCCTCCACTTTGCAAAGCACGGCACAGTGCCCCCCACAGTCAACAATTTCTCCCACGGCTGTCAGTTTCAAATAAAATGCGCAACCCGGTAGAACCATCGGACCACTGCCATCACCCGCAAGTTTTCCCCAAACAAAACCCAGTTTTTCACATTCGCTCTGCTTATCGACATTTTTCCCCGACGAACCACCCAACAGTTTGACCAAGGGAGCGTGTTGTTCCGTCAAGAGCTGTAGAACGCAGGATCGTGTTCGACAAAAGTTTTCGTACGAAAGTGTCTCTTTGTACAAACCCAAGGACCACACTCGTTCGGGTCGGATGCATACGGGTGTCGCGTACGTCAATATTTGCATATTGGTGGTCTTGCCATCATCGGCATTGCAGGTGGCCATGGAATACGTGGGGACGTCAAGGAGCGGAGGAGTGGTCGTGGAGGTGCCAATGGTGATCTGGGGAGGTTTGAGGGCGAAACTACTCAATGGCAGCCACAAAAACAGCAAACTGCTTAGTAATCTTGCAACAACAGCTGCTTGACGACGAGATGTAGGCGCTCTCATGGTCCAGTGTTTGATAATAGAGATTATACTTCGACCTGAACGAGCTCCCAAAGCCGATGAACAATTTGTAATTGGCATTGCCTCTTTTTCAACTCGAGTAGAGCTCGGGTTAGTCGTTGACCACAAATTTTGAAGACCGTTGACACGGCGTTTTTAGACTGAGGGGGGCAAAGAGGGGGGGGATTAGGTACTGCAGGAAAGAAAAGGCGAATGAGACAGCAGATGCCACTTTTCTCGCAGTGCTCCGACCAAGTCAAGTCATCATTGTTTGGGCAGTACCTGGTATTTGTTTGTGGATGCTTGTGAAGAAGATGAGACCAGAGTCAAGGAAAAATGGATGGAAGGTGGCCCTGTTTAGCTCCCTTTGCATGTTTGGCGGAGTCGTAATTTTTTTTCGAGGGGAGACAGATGTGACCAATCAACAAGGAGTGAGAGTTGCCGCTGTAACTTCTACCAAGCACGAGGACTGGAGAGGGGCGCCGATTGGGGACCGCGAAGATGACCCTGACTCGTATCATTCCTATGACCATCGACCTGCCGGAACCGATCCTCGTGATGTGCTCCTCAATGAATATACCATTCATCCTTGTCCCAACGGTGGGACGGGTAGCATGGTATCCGGCCAAGACCCGCGGTTGTTCGAACTGAAGAACGACCTGTACAAGGAGAGAAATCCCAAGTTTCTTTGCGACGCCGCCAGCATAACAACCAGTCTGCATCAGCCTTGTGTTGTCTACTCCTTCGGATCCTTTGATGAAATCAGTTTTGAGGTAAGGTGGGGCATCTTTTGCTCACAGTGTTTTTCCTTGGAATACCCGTGCTCACTTTTTACAAAATTGATCATTTGACACGACAACAATCAATCATCGCAAACGGTGGACATCAGATTGGCATTGATAATGTTACCAACAGCAAGTGTGACGTACACACATTTGACCCCGAAAAGAGGCCGAGCCCAGAAGTGGCTGGCAGGCATCACTTTACAAGTCATGACCTGGGGCTTTCGAGTTTTGAACACGACAATTTTAAACGATTAGGGACGATCATGAAAGATCTTGGGCACAAGCACATTCACGTTTTAAAAATCGACATTGAAGGCGGGGAGGGGGGTGCCTTGCCAGCCCTGCAAGTCGAAGGAGTGCTGAAGAATGTCGACCAAATCTCCATTGAATTTCACAGCGTCGAATTGATGAAGAAAGGGCTGGATATTCTCGTGGCCAGTGGTTTTGGAATTGTCTATGCACGAAGTAAGTACCAATGCATGCAGGATCGCTAGCTAGGAGTATTATTGCATTGTCCCGTGGTGGGGCTCACGGATCACACCTTGATCGCTTCTGCGATTTCTACAGGAGAAGACAGATGTGCATGGTGTATCGAGGTGACTCTGGTAAAGATGCCAGACAAAAGTACGAGCTTATAGAAGGATTTCTACTGGGAAATCCTCTTCGGTTTGCGGATGCGAAAGATGCTACCTATATCTGGCAGTTAGACGACAAACGATTCGACGAGGTTTTGAGTTTTGAGGCGTACCGATACGGACATAAAGAGCACTCAACAAGCAATTTATTTAATCTCCCTCGTTGTGTCGACATGCATGGGTGCAGCGACCAGCCAACGCTCAGCACGCTGCCTGGACACATTTGCTTGTACTACTTCGTGGTGTAGAAATCATAGCTATATCAATTGTATCTAAAGGAACAACAATGCAACGTTCTATTGGCAACCTTTTTGCAAGTTCCCTGGCTCGAGGTGGGGCATGTCCCGCATTTAAACACTTGGAATCTGCTGTCCTTGGCAGGCTGTGATGACGACAGTGTTGACAATGTCTTCCACGGTGCAGCCTCGGCTAAGATCGTTCACAGGCTTCTTGAGCCCCTGCAATACAGGTCCAATGGCAATGGCGCCCGTCTCTCGCTGCACGGCCTTGTACGTGTTGTTGCCAGTGTTCAAGTCTGGAAAGACAAACACTGTCGCCTGCCCGGCCACGGGACTGTTGGGCATTTTGGATGCTGCCACATCCTTGTCTACAGCGGCATCATACTGGATGGGTCCCTCAATGAGTAGATCGGGGCGTCGCTCTTTGGCAATACGGGTCGCCTCGCGGACCTTCTCGACTTCGTCGCCCTTACCGGAGTCGCCGCTGGAATACGACAGCATTGCCACCTTGGGTTCAATGCCAAAGGTTTGTGCCGTTTCTGCCGAAGCCAAAGCGATATCTGCCAGTTGTTCTGCCGATGGATTGGGGTTGACTGCACAGTCACCATACACGAGGACGTGATGATCCAGACACATCAAAAAGACGGACGACACAATCTTGAAACCAGGCTTCGTTTTGATAATTTGAAGGGCCGGGCGGATTGTATGTTGTGTGGTGTGTCGGGCTCCACTCACCATGCCATTGGCATCTCCACAATGGACCATCATGGTTCCAAAGCACGACAGGTCCAGGCATTCATCCCGCGCCGCATCAATATTGGGAACCGTCCCCTTGTGCTTTCGCAGTTCATAATACATGTTGGCGTACTTTTCCAGCGCTTCTCCCGACGACACTGGATCGACCACCTTTAATCGGTCCAGGTTCAAGTCAATTCCATATTGGGAGACATAATTGGAGATTTTTTCTTTGTTTCCCAACAAGGTAATGTTGACAATGTCACGTTCCACAAGAATGGCAGCTGCCTTGAGGATGCGTGGATCGGTTCCCTCAGGCATGACAATGTGCTGCTTTTTTGCCTTGGACTGTTCGACCAGCGAGTACATGAACATTTTGGGCGTAATGACCTTGTTGACTCGGTTGGTGGGACTTTGATTATTGGCGTCTGGAAGGATTTTGCGTTCAAATGCTTTCGTGTCCACCAAATGCTCCTCAAATGCCTGGATACTGAGACTAATCTTTTCTTGATCGGTGGAGCGCAATCGAGCATGGACCGCGTTGATTTGAGACGCTGCTTCAAAGGTTCCAGTTTGCACCGAAACAATGGGCAATCGTGCTGGCAGACCTTCAATCAATCGAAGAATGGAAGGCTCGGGCAAAACTCCTCCCGTCAAGATAATGCCAGCCAAACGAGGGTAGTTGCGTGATTGATGTGCCTGCAGGGCACCCACGACAATATCTCCTCGGTCGCCGGACGTGACCAATAGAGTGTCGTCTTCTTTGAGCCATTTGAGGGCATTTTGCAACTGCATGGCACAGACCAGGGAACATCGGACGAGACCATTCATGTAATTGTGTCCTGACAGGACATGTCCTTTGAGATGTTTGACAACATCACTCATCCGAGGACAACTGAGACGTTTGTCGGCGGGAATGACACAAAGAGAGTATCCATCCTCCTTGTAGAGCCGTTCCAGTTCGGCTTTGAGAGATTGTACGTTATCGGGATCCGCCTTGTTCAAGCAAATGCCCACTACATTGGCTTCGTAGGATCGATAGGAATCCACGGAAATGGAAATTTGTTGACATGCCTCGGCAATGGGCCGGTCATGTGCCGACCCCAAAATGACAATGGGACAGCCCAGATTTTTGGCAATGACTTGATTGAGGTTGAATTCGACGGCAGATCCCTTGCTCAGATAATCGGATCCCTCGCAGACGATGAAATCACACTTGGCCTCGAGTGCCTTGTACTTGCCAATAATGACATCCAACAAATCATCTTCTCGATTTTCTCCCAACAACTTGGCGGCTTGATCGGTGCTCATTCCAAAGGACTCGTCGTATGTTTGATTGAGACGGAAATGTCCCGTGATGAAATCAATATCTTCGTCGTGAACATCATTGTCCTCTTCTTCGGCCGAGTTGTAGAATTCGACATAATCGTTGGATTCGTGAGAGGCGGCTGTGCGGCTTTGAATAATGGGGCGAAAGAACCCCACTTTGGAGATGGAGCGCATCACAATGTCAATGACACCGAGCGATACCAACGCTTTTCCACTTCCTTGTTCTGTCGATGTAATGTACAGGGATCCTCCCTTGCAGGGACTGGTGTTTCTGTTGTCCAACAAATGAAAACAAAGAGGAAGCACACGGTCAGACACACAAAAATGAAGGTATGAGGGGATCTGCGCAATCGCTTCGGTTGTTCGCACTTACTGACTTTCGCTCATTTTGATGTCGCTGTCTCTTGGAATGGAATCAATCAAATTGCCTGGGTCAAAGTAAGGTTGTTGTGTGGTGCTCTGCTTGGGATATATGGCTATTCTTTGTGTGCTTTGGTCTGTGTGGGTTGTCCAATTGTGATGCCTTCGGCCTCTCAGATCGATTGGCGGAGGTATCTTTCCAAAACTCCGAGCTCCGAGGTACGGTTCCCATTTTCTGAGTTCGCTTTCTTTGGGTCGGTTGAGTCGAATGATTGGATCTTCGGGAACTTCAGTCACAGGATCAGAGAGGAACCCAGCGGTGCACCAGTTTCAACAGTGCTTCCAACATCACAGTACTACTAGTAGTAGTCTACTCGTACTGTACCGGTACAGCATACTAGTAGGAGGTGTTGAGGATCAAATCATTGGAACTACTAGTACTCTACTCGCACTAGCTATGATACCGTACCGGTAGCTTGCTAGGTAGGGAAATCCAGGATAGGGCCCAGCTTAGTACCAGGTAGAGAGAGACACAGAAGAGAGAATTCAAGAGGGGGCTGGCTGCAGGGATTGGAGGGATCACTGGAGGTTGAAGAGGGATCATGGAAATCACAAGGAAATCGTTGGGGACCATCAATACAGAGATGATGGATTCCACTCGATCAATTAACTGATCTCCAATCCTTGATAGTGAAGTACACGCAAGTATCCTTCGAGAGCATGATGAGGGATGAGTTGCAGGCAGCGGGTTGGCCCTGCCCTGCTGAGACTCGAAGAGAGAGAGATAAAAACATCCAACGGTCCTAATTATTTCACAAACTGACTGTTTTATTTCTTTCCTGCTACTCAATTGGTGGATCTTGTCAGTCAAGCTGCTTCCTTCTACTTTTCCGCGTCACTCCCATTCTGTGCTGGCTGATATGGCCCTTTCACTTTGATTGCCAGGCTGTTCCGCTATCTATCATCATCAACAGCGACAAGTACTATAATAGTAGACTAATCCGGGAAATAGATTTGACTTTCGTCGTATTACAGCATTGTCTACCTTGTCCAACGTGGTGGCTATCTGCTTTGCTACCGTGTCGATCGAGCGATTGGCTTCCTTTTGTTGGACTCATTTGAATTCCGAAGCTCCCTGCATATCGGTAACCGTAACGAGAAAGTTTGAAGAACCAAACAGAATCCAATCCCACAATCTCTGGAAAAAGACGTGAAGACAGAAACTTCTACTACAGATATGACCATGACAACTCCAAGTGCACCTCGTCGGAGTGAACGATTACGAAGAATGCCGGGATGGACGACTTGTGGCGGCTTGGCATTGCTTCTACTGGCGAGCAGCCATCCAAGTGCAGATGCCTTTGCCATGCCCAAATTACGCAGCCGCGGTTGTCCTTCGACCGTCTCGCGGGTGTTTGTGACGGAAGAACGAACGCAGCTGGAATTTGGACAGGAGAGGAGAGACGAGCGGGATGATGAGAATACCAATGGAGGCAATAAGAAGAATGGTCAACAAGTCAATAATAACATCAACAACAATGGCCAAGCGCTGAATAATGGGAAACGACCACCTGCGGGATCTCCATTGAGTATGATTTGTGAAGATGCGAAGGAAGAGGAAGACTCCTTTGAGATTCATGTGGGAAGGGCTTTGGATACCCTTCGCAGCGATTACCCAAATATGTTAGTCGAACAACCAGGTGAGTGAACGATGCATGCAGCCAACCAGCCAACCATGGGTATCTGGGGAAAAGTGCACTTTTTTGACATGGATTATCTCACAAGAAAGACTGGCTATTTGACTATGTACACGTATTACCAGACCTTGCAATCTACGACAAGGAACTGGAAGTGATTGACCCCTCGGGTGTCAAACTGCATGGAATCAAAAACTACAAGAACGCATTTCGTCTCATGCATGCCATTGTGCAAGTCTTTTACTGTCCCGAACGAAGTGGACTGCAATACCGCATGTGCTACGATACGGCACGACAAAACATTCGAGTCAGCTGGAATGCGCACGTTATCCCCAAGGCACTCTTTGGTGGTGTTCGAACCACGCTGCATGTCGATGGCATTTCCGTATACGAAATATCCCAAAAGTCGGGAATGATTACGCAACATCGCATCGAACGACTCGTCATCAATGATACCCCCGTCCAGCCCCAACAGGGCATCTTTGCCCTGCTGCGCAATGAACATGATGAATCCGTGCCCGTATTCAACAGTGCCAACACACAGGTGTTGGAATTCCGTGAGGGTCCTTCTCTATTGTTTACGAGTACTAGCAACAGCAACAACAACGAGGGAGGAGAGACAACAGCAACAACAACCACCACTGCACTCGATGCCGTCTCGGCGGGAGGTGACAACGAAAACAACAGCAACAAAGATGACTATCCCGGTATGGACTGGGAAGCCTATGAAAGGAAGAATGCCTCGCGCAAAAAGTTTGGACTCGACCCATTGACACCCGAAGAATACATGGAAACAGAAGCACAAATCAAACAAATGGCCATGCAACAATCGGCGTCGGCAGCGGCCGAAGTGGCAAAGCAAAACAACGGACGACAACAAGGCTTCCTCGAACGACTCTTTGGAGATATCGTTCCCGAACAATGCGAATCCAACTTTGATTGTCAACGACCCGAAATCTGCTGTGACTTTGGATTCAAAAAGATTTGTTGTGCATCGGGCGCCTTTGTGGGAAACAGTCTACAAAGAGAACTCCAGCCGGCAATGGTCCCGGTTCCGGCTGACATTTATCCGCCGGGACAAGGACCAGAGCTAGGTGGCGGACGGTACAATGGATACTAACTAGCTTGCTTGCTAGAGAGACGATGAAGACACTAGGAAAGAGAGACAAGACAAAAGATGAGACTGCGCACGAGCAGAGGACGACACGAGACAACAGGAAGCCAAACTAGCAAACGGCATCTGCATTACGCACACTACATGAAAGGCAAGCCGCCGGAATCATACACAACACACCTGAACATACTGCAATGACTACCGACTACTACAAAATAGCATTAAATAAAGAATAGCAAGTGCAAGCAATAGAAACGTCGATTGATTTCAGCAACCTCGGATACGCAAGAATGCTCCGTGCTTCAGAAGGTGAGATGCCACTGCGACGCTTGAGAATGCTCTGCTTGTGTTGTCGACGTCAAGCTTTGTGCTACCAGCTAGCTAGTGCTCTCAGGCTTCCTACAAGTGTGATAAACAGACGAGTCTACCAGATTGGATGCTACCTCAAGTGATGCATCCACTACTAGCTAGCTAGCTTGATCCCAGATCACAATCGTTGGTGACTCCGCATCTTCGCATTTCATCGACCGGGATTGCCAGCTAGCTCGAACTGCAATCTTAGCTCCTGTACCCACATGCATCCTGGGTTCAGTATGCCGTGTTCTACTTCACAAGGGGCATTCCTCTGGAAATTCAAGAACTTCCCCATTTTTGAAGAACAGACAATCGCCATCCTGTCGGTGCCTTGGAGGGAGGGGCTTTGATAGCAATAACATATCTTAGCTTGGATCTTATATATTATCGTTTTTCGTCTACTTCGTACAAATGCTTTGCTTGACTGACATCATACTCAGTCCGTTCATAATCCCGTCTCAGTCCTTGTCAACTATTTTCCGGTGGGAAGCTACCCATGAACGTAGTCCATTTGTTTACTCATCTTCAGCGGGCATTTCGGTCATGACCTTGAATGACTTGGCGGCATCATCTCGTCCAGACATGTAGAGCTTACGGCGAACGGCAACACGGGCCTCGTATTCCTTCATTGCTTCGGGGTTTCTTCGTCGCTCCAAGACCTGACGCTGCAGTTCTTCCATTTCTTCCATTTTTCGTTCTTCCTTCTCCCGTTTCTTTTGCTTTTCCTCGTCACTCATGAACATGTCGAAGAAAAAGAGACTTGTGGAGCTGCTGCTTGCGGCCACAACACCATTCTGGACTGGAGATACAAATGCATTTGATCGGCTAATGACGGCCAACAGCAATGCTGTGATGTACAAGAAAACACGCATAGTCTAGCTAGTAGATTGATGGGATAGCAGTGAAAAGGTTCCTCTGAATAAGTTTATTCGTAATTGTGGTGCTTCCATTTCTCGTTCCATAGCTGCGGGTGTCGCCACAACAGCAGGTTGACTCACTCATTCTGGTCAACGTAAGTTCCTCGTGAGCAACAAGTTGATCGTTTGCTTCTGTTGGACGTCGCAATGACATCAACCTTTTTCCCTGCTTCGCCACGTCACACCGAATCCTGAGTAACATTCCACGCCGCGATCCTTGTGAAATGTGTGTCCACGCCCATTTGACACGGTTTGCCATGGTTATAGGCAGACCGCTCCGTACCATTGCCATCGTTTTGGTAACCAGCTTTGATATGCTGTCCACTTCTTCCCTATATACCGTACATACAGTGCGGCCTGTGCTAACCAATGGTACAATGACAATTCCACTGACAAGAAGATGCCCTACCGCAAAAATGTGTACTCAGCAGTTCCAAAGTAAGGTACTAATACTCCAGTTTTCCAGTGGGCCCAATTGGATTGTCTCAAATACATGTATGCCCATGAAAACGGTTGTCCATGGTCTCAAAACACTAGTAGTGGTGCTGCTCAATGCTGGTATTTGGAAATGCTACGATGGGCCAGATTCAACAGATGTCCATGGGGTGCAAACACATTGTGCGGGGGGCTGCTGCAGGTTGGCAGTTGGAACTCTTGCAGTGGGCCAGAGAAAATGGCTGTCATTGGGATGAAGAACACGGCTCACTGCACAATGGCAGGTCTTGATTAAAGTGGCTCAAGAGAATGGATGCCCTTCAGAAGCAGCGCGGAGTTGTGGGGTAGATTTTGGAAATATTGGCGGATGGCGTTACATGCATGACTGGTGTGGTATAACTTGTGATGCTAATCAGATATCATTTAAGAAATGGAATTCAAGCTAGCAAACAAGCCACTTGAGAAACTGGTCATATTGCAAAGAATTTCAAAGCTCCCCTTGTACATCACCCAAGCGATGGCCATTCATTCGACGGCGCTTTTCTATAGTTCTGGTTGTCCTCTTGTCGTAATGTTTGAGACGGCTTTTGTTGCTGGGGCTCAAGCGTGCAGTAATCAAAGAAGAGGAAGATTGTCGCATTGATAGTACTGGCATCAAGGTTCTCTCTGGATTGGCTGGCATGCATTTGTATTATTTCCTTGCTCAACTAGAAGAAGCGGGAAACAATGCCCACAAAGACGGCCAAGAATGCGGCCGCCAAAGATCGGAACACCTTTTTGACCGCCTGTTTATGTTCTCCAATCAGAGTGGTTGGAAAATTTCGGGTGTCCTTATCGACTTGCTTGAGCTGTTCCACAATCGAGGGACCGGTCCCTTCGACATTCATGGCCGTCAGAGTTGTATCTTTGGCTTCTGGTTGAAGTATGGATTCGATGCACAGTTCTGCAATCTGATCATACGAGACGGCACTGACCTTTAAATCACCTCCATTGTCCGCCAGCTTCAAATGCACAGGGCTTTCGTTTGGATCAAAGTCTGGCTTCATGATTCCTAGGGGAATAAAAGTGTTGGAGCGAAGCATGAGAAATCCAATTTCGTAATTTATGTTGCTCGAGGGGACGCAGCGAACCAAAGGCATTGCTTGTTTACATACCTGGTCTGATAATTGTGTAATCCAAATGCTTGCTGTTTTCCTTTGGCTGATCTCGCAACACTTGCTCCCCTTCATAATTCCATCCTTTGGCCATACTACCCAGTCCATTAATGAGGATGGAAAAGAAACTCGAGGGATCTTCTCCCTTTCCCGTGATGCGCACAATCTGACTGCAGTCCGTTTCTTGAGCACACTGGACAAACGTCTTCATGCTGTTGTAGTTGACTTGCTTGGCATGACTCTTGTCGGAATCTTCCGACCCCTCGGCCGCCGTGAGGGTTTCGTACCACTTGGATCGCCGCGTCGCCCCGTGGAGGGCCAAACAGTGTGAGCAATCTTGCAATAACTCCTTGACTTTGGCCGTGTCGGTCACATCACCATTGGTGACAAATTCCAATAAGTCAGGATGCTGGGTTTGTTTCTCCAACAGAAAATCCGGAGGCGTGGATTGACGGATCAGGCACTTGACGGGGATCTTGCGCTCCAGCAATTGATCCACAGCACGTCTTCCAAGTTGTCCAGTGCTCCCGACCACGGCTACTTTGCTGACTGGGGGCATGTTGCTAGATAGTGCTTTGGTTGTGGCAATCAGGAGAAAGAATAGCAGCGAAGGGACGACTATCATCATGGTCAACAAGCAATCGAAGACGATTGAAAGAAGAAGAATGAATCAGAAACAAAAGATTTTCTTGGAGTTCGCAGTTCTCACTGTCACGGGGGGGTTGCAAGAGTTCGCTGGTGTCACGTTGCCAAAATAATGCCACATAGCTGTCAGAACATAGTACCGGTACCGGTACCAGGTACCTGGTATTGACCGGTGTCATATCTCCTCTCTCCCACACGCTACGTCGATCAGCGTGGATAAATTGCTTTCTTTAAAAAAGGAGACAGGCACAAAAGATCATTGGTTGAGCGTTCATGTGTTACCTAGCTAGAAGAAGGAAAAAAGTGTACATTGCAGTACCTGAAGATTCGATTCGATTCCTGAAAGATATCAATGGCAGACACAAATTTTTCTTCCAAAGCGGTACCAGGTATCACTATCTGCTGGCCCTTCTCCCCACCCCAATTCCTGATGTAAAACACAGAAGACAAAACGCATGAGGAAAGCGTGGTGACCTGATCCTCTCCTCCAACAGCTACAGCAGTGCGATTGTGTCAGATCTCCCTTTAGTCTAGACTGGCATCCCCCCCACGACATGGACAACCGCCCCACGAGGAATCCAAAAAGAAGTCCGAGCCGAGCCGCAACTCTCAAGGCGGTTTCTTGGAACAAGAAGCAACCAGCAGCAGGGAAGAAAGAGACCGAAATGGACCAACTCCCACACGAAATGCCACCGAAAACTCCTGAACTCCCAAGACTCATCCTTATTTCTCGGCATTTGCTCCACGACGGAACAAACGCCAACCCAGATCTCCTTCCTTGGATGTACAACCCGTCGGTCATACGCATCCCCGTAGAACCCATCTTTTCCTAACAGCACACCAACTAACCAGGAACGAATGGAAACTGCCAGGTGTCATGGGCTTGAGAGCCTGTGTTGCAAAAGAGATTCCCTGAGACCACTTCCCACGAACAGAATACCGGAATGGTACCATCCGCAGTGCCGTTGCCATCAGAGAGCTTTCACGGTAGCGTAACTGGTTAGGGTTAAAAGGGCGTCCTCCGCGGATACACTCGATTACGCCCAAGGGCCATATCCAGTCATTCCAGTTGGACTCTCGAGAGCAGCCACGTTCCATTCTTTGTTCCTTGAATTGTGCCATTGGGATTTGGAGTTGTGCCTAGGAATTGCCCTCTCGTTGTTGTTTCATCATTGATCATTGACACAACCGCTGGCTGCTGAGCAGAAACGACTCCAACAACAATGGCACATACCTTCTCTGATAATTTCATTGCTGCTGCTCGTTTGCCATATCCGCGTGTTGTTGTGTTGTGCATCACCAAAATTCAGAAGCAGAAAGTGTGCTTTCACGACTCCTGTGGTCCATCCACATACACGTTGCTCGTCCAAAACTTGAGACTGCCCTGTACCCCCGCACGAAGGCTAGATAACAAATGATGTTTCACCGAGCCAGTTCGAGGCCCGTGGGTACCAGGGACTGGATGAAAATCCAACCAAGATCACTGTTGGCTCTTCTGCATTATTTGTTTGTGGTAGCGCATTTGAGATCGTTTCACCTCCAAGGCTCGTTCCTCGGCAAATGGGAGCTCGGACTTTTCCCAGCACTTCAGCAGGATTTCATAGCTATTTTGATTTGGCAATGAATTGTCGAGGTGCGTTCCGTGGAGCCTCGTCATGTGATCGAATATTGCCTCTGCCCTCTCCGCGGCCCTGGGTGCTGGTGATCGCGACCATGCAGTCAGCACCTCGTTGTAGTCCGTGGCATCAGGCCGGCTGCGTGTTTCAGGTTGTGATTGTTGTACCGCATTGTGGAGCTTTGCCATCATGTCCTCAGCTCGGGGTGCATCCCCAATTGAAGAGAACATAATCATCGCACTTGTATACAGCCTGATGCCATGGTCATCGTGCTCTGTCTTTTCGAGGTCCGCAATGGTATCTGAGATGAATTTTGCTGCATCGTGTTCCTCTGACTCCTGCAAACATCCAAGCACCACACGGCACATGTCTGGTGAAAGAAATGACTTCAGCAGCCCTTTACGACTCATGCGTTTCATGCGCTCAACAATTGACATTGCCCTCTCCGCCTTCTCCGTGCCACTAGTACTACGTGAGCGCTTAAAGGTAGCTATCCATCTGATGTAAACATTTCCCGATATAACGGCCTCGGGATTCCCATCAATAGCCTCCGCTTCGAACCAGTCTTGGAACTCTTCGAGCTTTGTCAGGTCATATTTCATAATGGCAAAAGCTGCATCCCAAAAGACGTATCTATCCGGCTGTCTGTGAGACCAACGTTCCTCTTTCGCATGCTCGGCCATCTCAAGAATTGTTTTGAGGACCTGTTTTCCTCCTACCCCTGGCCCTCTCGGGTGTTGTCGTCGTGGTGAGTTTTCCCAGCTTTGAATGGCGAGACGGTAGGATGCATAATTTGGCGTCAAATCGAACGATTCTGTCATTTTGGAAAGCAGCTGACTCGCCCACGGTCCTGCATTTGCTTCCTTGGAGTTCGCCAGCACAGAAAGCAACGCGTTACAGCAGTTGAGGTTGGGAGTAATCGACGCAGTCTCGGTCATGTAATCCAACAACGCCATTGCAGTTTCGGTGTGTCCTGTCGACGCCCAGATTCGTATAGCACTGGTGTAATCGTCCACTGTCGGATGTTCGCTGACGACGTTGCTTCCAATCGACGACAAGGCATCCAGCAACCGATCTGGTTGCTCCTGCTGCCAAAGGCTATCCGATGTGACAGTAGTCACAAACAGGGCAATCGATGGCATATGGACTTGAATCATTCCGCGTTCATACTGGTTACTGGCCCATTTCAGGAAGGAAATGACTTCATCCTCCTCCTCTTTGTTTGACAAAGCCAGCGTCAAAATGAGCATAAAGGTATCATTGTGTATCTTCATCATGTTGTGTCCCTCCACTAGTTGCCGTGCCTTGGCAATAGCTACGCTGAGAGTATCTCGTCTCGCAAGCAATTGAACAGTTACGTTTTCTTTGCATTCTTGGATAATAGAATGTATTTGTTCGTCCTGTTCAAAGTGCGTCAAAATCCAATGGCAATTTTCTGCAATCTTCATTTCACTCGCATGATTATCGTCCAGGAGCAACGCAATTGTTTCCTGGTTTGGCGGAATCCTGTCCCTGACGTTTGACAGCTTGTAAATGATGGTGCCGTTTGCCATGACTCTGTTTTTTTGTAAAAAAAAACAGTTTCTCAATAGTTGATTCATCAGCTCTGTGTTGATCTGGTCATCTTGGCTATCATCCATGTCCAGGAAGGGAACCAGGTGAAAGAATGCGTAAACGCTGTATCTGTTTCCCCAAGCAGCCAGGTTCTGGACTGTGTCCCTAGCATTGGCCTGCCAAACAGGGTCGTGCTGCCGCTCCTCTTGCTCCGCAATGAGAGTCTCGGCTCTCTCCAGTAACGTCTCTTGGCATTCTTTGCCTCTTCTGCTGCTGAATAATCGGTATTGCAAATGGTTTCTTGGTAGACGACGTAGCGTGGTTCTCGCAGCCATAGCAGGACAAGAGGACAACCGCTCAACGGACTTTGGTCGATGCAAGAATGCATCCTGCCCTCTAGTGGCAAGGGGTATACCGGTATGTAGCAGCACCCCACGACCGCATCTCAAATGATTACTGATACTACCGGTGCATGTAATAGCATCTCGACGAGGGTTTCTGGCCAGGCTTCGCCTACATCCATGCCCAACCAGCCGTTGCCACGGGACGGTTGGCATCATTGTAGATACTAGTAATCTACCTACTACTAGCTAGCTAGTAGTAAACCCCCCTTAGCAGGTTTGTGCGTGATGGCTACTGTGTCACCCACCACTGGATTTTATGCTTTCGAGCTTTCGAGCTTTCCCCTGAAAATCCGAGTCCAAGATCCAGATTATGTATTTTGGGACTGAAAATACTCGTGATTGATGTACAAAGAGCCCGACTGACGTATTCGTGACTAAATTGGGGCCATCCTTCCGTCCCACAGGCTTCAACAACTAACTTGACACTCACTTTTCCTCGAACCACTCGTCAAGATTTTCCCTTTTGGATCCAAGCAAGGCATATTTGTTTAGTTGTTTGTTGTTAGTTGATGGTGGAATGATCACAGCAGCAGGCACCATGAGACTGACTTCGTTTCTGATACACAATGCAGCGCTTGCCACAGGTTTTGTTCTGAAGCAATCTACTAAAACCCATCCCAGTTTTCAGCAATATTATTTCAGACCCTACAGTCACTCGAGTTCTGTATTACAAGGCTGGGTCCAAGACAACGATGGCGAATGGCAATGGGAAGAAGACGATCCCAACTACACACCATCAACGACAGCTACGACGACTGCTTCGCCCGTGGCCGCCGTGGCGACCCCTCAACTCCCTGCCGGATCATTTCGCCCCAAGAAATCGCTGGGACAAAACTACCTCAAGGATCCCAATACGGTCGTGAAAATCATCAAGGCATTTCATCAAGATGCCACGCATCAGGGACAACGAAGCACGGTCAAACGCGTCGTCGAATTGGGACCGGGCGCGGGAGCCTTGACGGATCGATTGGTGGAAATTTACGGAACTGACGTTGTCCAATGCATTGAAATTGACGAACGCTCCATTGACATTCTACACAAGAAACATCCCGACTTGCAAGTCACACATGCCGATATTCTGCAGGTCAATTATCCGCAATTGGCAGATCTAGAAGGACAGGCACTCGTCGTCATTGGAAATTTGCCCTATTATATTACCAGTCAAATCCTGTTTGCCCTTGCCGATGCATCCCATTCGGGGGCGGTCGATACGGCCACCGTCACCATGCAATGGGAAGTTGGACAGCGCATGGTGGCACCGACAAGTACCAAAGTGAGTACAGAGTACGAGTATAGGTGTATATATGATGTCAAGAATCTTTTTTGAATGCTGATCTTCTGACTGAATTTTTGTTCTGTTCCTTATTGTCCTTTTTTCCAGGACTATGGAATTTTGAGTGTCGTATTCCAGCTCTACGCCGATGTCAAGTGCCATTTCAAAATTCCACCCACGGTCTTTTATCCACAACCCAAGGTAGATTCCGCATTGATTGGAGTCCATTTCTTGGGACCCAATCAACTACGACAACGCTTGGCTGGAGTGCAACCGGCACACTTGAGACGAATTGTTACCACGGCATTTCAACAACGACGCAAAACGGTACGCAATAGTTTGAAAAAATTGGCACAAGAATTGGAAGTGACAGAAGTATTGAATGGACCGCCCCGGCCGCTCCCGATGATGGTCCAAAAAGCCATGGACGAGGGAGATGAATTTGCATTGCAACAACCACTGCCCGATAATTGGGCTTCCAAGCGTCCCGAGGAACTAAAGCCGGGACAGTTTGTCGAACTGACAAGGCTCTTTTTTGGACCCACCGATGAAGCGGTCATTGCCGAAAATGCACCGCTCGGACAAAAAGTGTGGCGGAAAATGAAACATGGAAAATTGTAGAAACGAAACGAAACGAAAGTTGGAACTTGCTGTGCTGTGGATAGTGCATACCGTACAGTAGCCAACGTACAACAAGGAAAACACGACAATTCATCTATCTTGAACGGTGGTGCCGGAAGCGTCTGGAGCCTCTAGCTAGCTAGCTAGAAGAAACCAACAAAATGGGGTAGCCGAAGAAAGAGGCTGGGTCAGCTCAAAATTTACATTCTGCGACCCTACACAAAGCCTAGCGGCGCACTACTAGTCCCTGTGGACGATCCTGGCAACTGACGGCTAATGAAAATAAACGTATCTAAAAATTTCTCATGTATCATTTATTTGAAACTGTTCTCCAGCAAATTATAGGCCGGATCAGCACGAGACAATGCATCACGCCACCCAGCCAGCCATTAGAAAGAGAACGCTGCATGGTCCGGAATATGCAAGTTGCTAGGAATGGGCCATGGTGAAGAATTGGTTTTTGTGAAGGTGAAAATGACGGGGTGGAAAAATTTAAGAACATCATGTATCCGGCATAGCTCAATTGCCAAGGATACGCAATTTCGAACCTGTGAAGTGCGAAATCTGTGGTATTCTTTTTACACCATGCATGGAGTAGTGGATTGGCTTGCCACCTACTGAGCCACTGTACAAAATGGCGTATCTCGGACGTTTTATGCTGATCACCAGCTTCCACGTGGAATATTTTCATAGGCTCAGGCGCCAAAGCCAGATCCAGACCGTCGCATCATGGCACATGGCTGCGGCAACAAACATCTTGGCAGCGGCATGCAGCAACACAACAACACTCGCCAGGGGCAGGCAGCAATACAATAATAAGAGATACCACTACGAGCCATATCGATACCACTACAAGCCATATCGATACCACTACCAGCCATATCATTCTATAGCCATATAGCCACGCAAAGTCAAGACGAAAACCACAAAGTCAAGACGATGCCATTTAAAAAAAGAAGAAGAAGCCCGAGGGTCTCTCTGCAAGGATCACATTTGTCATGTTGTGTACAAGAAATCTCCATGGTACATACGACAATGGAGAAATCTATTGCTCCTCTCCTTGTTTCAGTGTATGGGAAGTCTGTGAAGGAACAAAATACTTGACATGAGAAGCTTCGAACCATGGATTGGTTTAGTTCCCACAAGAGCTTATGCATTATGAGCCAATTAGAAATGAGGGAGATGCAAAGATTGAGTGGAAGCTGATAGGAACCTGGCTGAATGTACTCAATGAAATCCAGAGCAACAACAGGACTGAGAACAACCAACCAACCAACCAACCAGATCCCCACAATATTGCACTGGTGGCAAAACTGGTTGTTGCCTACAAGACTGTCATTCCAATCCACTTTCAGAAAATCGAGTGTACGGCCAATGCACCAATTCAGATTCAAAGGCAATCAATTTTCAAACCCACAGAAGATTCCAGTGGCACATGTGTCAACCCACACCATAGCAACAAACTTAACCTTGAGAAATGCAGAGCTATACATAAAACTAGGAAGCTAAAGTTGACATGACTTCAAAAGCTAAGAACCTCCTCCTCTCCTCCTCCTCTCTTCCTCTCTTTCAACTTCCCCTCCCCCTGCGGGGGAGGGTTTCTTCCAACTTCACTGAATAGAAATTTTCCCAAGGGAGAATGTCGAACAGTGGAAGTGGAAGGAGGCTGGAAGGAGAGGGGTAGAAGTTCACTACATGTAAGAGGATGGGGAACCGTTCACTCGCCGGTACCACCAGCTTCACTGGCTCAGCCAGCATAAACACTTTTTCTGTTTCGACTCGACTCTGACTCGACTCGACTCGACTCACAAACAAACAAGGGGGTTCCAGGTGTGATTACGAAGGTAATATCTCGTGTTACAGTTGTTGCTGGGATGCTGAAGAGCTTTGGGTCTGGGGCTTACGAACGATTAATTAGTAACTTAACCCTCGGGACAAATGGAATTACGAAGGTTGTGCTTCGTGTTACAAAGTACCGAGTCTGTGCATTGGCTTTAGAAAGTCTCTGTTATGAAAAATATCTCGTGGTTACCATACGGCACTTAATGTATCTGGGGGCTACTTCACGGGGTAGCGTGTCCTTAACAAGGCTAGGCATAATAAATAACAAGATCTCTGATCTTTGTAAAAGCAAGGGGGCGGCGGAGGGAGATTTCTACGGACGCACAAATTGTGAGGCTCGGTCTTAACAGAGCTTCGCCCTTCGCCATTTCGCACCTTCGCGGCACTCAGTGATGACGTGTAACCGGCGAAGCAGTTTTTGGTTGTGGAAGCAATCTTCTCACCTTCTTTTCTTCGCCCCTCTTCGAACCGTTGGTTGTTAATTACCATAATTTGAATTCCTTGTGAGTACCTTGTGAGTACCGATTGAGTTCAGTATTTAACGGATGGTCCACTCATACTAGGCGAAGCTTCACCTTCGCGGATCAAAATGACCGAGTCATTATTTGCCAGGAAGATGAATATTCGCCGTTCAGTCATGCTTCATGTCCTACGTGACGCAATGGCGAAGCGGCGAAGGTGCGAAATACTCTGTTAAGACCGAGCCTGAGCCCTCTCGCAGAGCTTGAGAGGCACGACACCAAAAAACAAGAGCAGCAATGAGGAGAAAGAAAATTAATTCACTTGGACCATGACGACCGACACTCCTGAAACACCAAGACGCGGCGGGATCACGAAGGAGGAACCTTTAGCTTCCAGCACAGCGGATGGTGCAGACTTGGGGCTGAAGCAAAGCGTTTCGGAAGAGAGCGTGGAGCCGCGCATTTGGGGTAAGGTAGGCGCTGTGGAGGATAGCATACTACCCAAGGCGATCAAAGACAAGGCGTACCAGTCATCAGAGGAATTTTTCAAGGATCTCAAAAAGCACGGATTGCAGGATTGCAAGTACGGTACATCGCGTTGGACATTGACGGAAAGCCTACTGGAAGACGATTGCCAGTCAATTTCACAAGGCGGCAGTCAACGCAATCGAAAAGGCTGCCGACAAAGCCAAAGTTGTGGTATATACCGATAAGGAACCAACCCTCCAAGTTGCTGGTTCTCATGGTGGATTAGTTGTCGAGAAAGAACCTGATTTGGCCATCTGGGGAAAAGGAAGAGTTGCAGACGACGAACCTGCTGTGATGAGCATCTCAAACGAACCCAAACGACTACGGGCAACCATGAATCCCAATGTGATCATTGAGTTCAGCTGGACGAACAAGTTGCTAAAAGAAATTAGCCAGTTCAATGACCAGATGAACAAGCATATGCATGCGGAATCCCTTGGAAAAGTTGAGGTCAGCTTCCTGACCAAAACAATCCCTCTCCACAACAATTCCTATCCTGAAAACCTGGACAGCGAAGAGGAAATCAAAGAAAAACCTATTTGTGGCTTTGGCGTTTTCAAAGCCCAGGCCGGGGAGACTGTGGGGGTGGATTCAGACCGTCATTTAACCTACCGAGTCGGAAACGAAGACAGCAGCGTGATAGAGATCACGGGCAAGGACTTGGGAGAGGGCAGTCGCTCGGAGGATGTCCTAGTCAGCATCCCCCTGTCCGCCATACGAGAAGCGCTTGAGAAGCGAGGCGTGTTTTTTCAACCCGAGGATGACCAGCAGGGTTACTCGGCATTTTGTTTGTTTGGGGAAGTGTTTTGGCGATTAAGTGATCCTTATGTAAATGTCTACACACCTTTAGTAGACATAAGTAGACAAAGTACACATTGTGCGACTTTAGTAGACATTAGTAGACAAAGTGATACATTGGTAGACATTGGTAGACAAAGTGAGACATTGTGAGACATTGGTAGACAAAGTGAGACATTTTTGTACTGTTTTACTGTACTGTGTAGACATTGGTAGACATTAGTAGACATTGTAAGACATTGTGAGACATTGTGAGACATTGGTAGACATTGTGAGACATCCGTAGACATTGTGAGACATCCGTAGACATTGTGAGACATCCGTAGACATTGTGAGACATAAGCCACTTTTACAAAGGAGCATAGAACATTTATGCAACTCTGTAATCAGATACAATAGCCTTAAATAGACAAAAGAGTAACCCAGGGTAGTGCATTGGTTTGATCAAAATAAGCCAGCGGAGCTGTGTAACCTCGGCAGAAAGGTTTCAGTGTAGAAGCAGATACCCATATTAGCTAGCTAGCTAGAAGCAGATACATGTAGTGCCTAGCTAGTGCTTAACTTGCGCTTAAATAGCTAGAAGCAGATCCCCTAGCTAGAAGCAGATTCCCATAGCAAGCTAGAAGCAGATACCCCAAGCTAGCTAGAATACTAGTTATATAGCTTTTGCTAGCTTTAGAGTTTTTTCCTGGTAGAAGCAGATCCCCTTACTAGGATGCATGTAAATAGCTTTAGCTGGTTTAAAAGCACCATCCTAGGATACTTATTTAGTTTTTGCTGACATATTTGTATTCTAACCCTACCCTTATACCTGCAGGCACCACCGTAGCAGGAAAAACAATTCGGCTTTTTTTCAGCGTTCGTCTCCTGTTTCCTCAGTTTGCTCGCAATCCAGACATTGTAGCCGGCTACAATACCGTAGGCAGAGAGTTACATCGATTCGTGACAGTGGCAACAGTACCGAACACACTCAGGTTCCGCTTTACTGGCTACACTCCGTTACCGGTACCTTGCATTGGATCCTTATGGCGGATACATGCACAACTGAACATTGTCAATCCAGCCGTTGTAGCCAGTTGCCGTAGAGTTACATCGATCCGTGACAGTGGCAACAGTACCAAACACACTCAGGTTCCGCTTTACTGGTTACACTCCGTTACCGGTACTTTGCATTGGATCCTTATGACGAATACATGCACAACCGAACATTGTCAATCCAGCCATCGTAGCCAGCTATCGTAGAGTTCATCGATCAGTGACAGTGGCAACAGTACCGAACACACTCAGGTTCGACTTTGCTCGCAGCACTCGATTACCTCGCATTGGATCCTTATGACGAATACACGCACAACCGAATATTGTCAATCCAGCCATTGTAGCCAGCTGCCGTATAGCTAGTGGCAACAGTACTTGACTTGCGCATACAGGAAAATGGGCACCGACACAGGAATCACCCCCAAAACAGTAGGAAATAACAAGAAGGGATGAATCCGGTAGGAGGATCCACTCTCTTGTGTATCTTTGGCTCGCTCATGTTCCCTTTTCAATGACTCGACGATCTCCTCTGTTCATGCTGTTGGTAGGGCTGCAGTTAACAGAGCCTCCTCCTCCGTAGCGGTAGCCTCTCATCTTTTCGATCGAAAAGGACTCGACAATGGTAGTTCGCCGGCCGTCGGCAGTGCAGCAGAGAAAACAACAAATAGATATGAGTTTTGTTTTCTGTGCTGAACTGAAGAAAACCGGTGACTTACCCTTGCTTTTCAAATTGCACCAACTTGGCCATCATGGGCTGAGAACTGACTGCCATCCCATGGTCCATAGGATTGAATGAGGGATGGCTTTCGCTTCTACACCGGAGACGACCGGCTTGAGTGAGGCTTGGATAACAGAGATCGATCGATTCGAATAATTAAAACAACTCACCTGTTGACGGTCAAGCTCGGATTTCTCTCCTCTCTTGTGTGTTGTTGCCTCTTCCGGTGGCTGTTGCCTTTCAATGACTCGACAATGATAGGCTCCTCTGTTCAGGCTGTTGGTAGGGCTGGAGTTAACAGAGCCTCCTCTTCCGTAACAGCAGCCTCTTCCTCTTCTTATCCGGAGCGATCGACCGTCGACAATGGTAGTTCGCCGGCCGTCGGCAGTAAGAGAACAGAAAGTAAGAAATAGATATGGTTTTCTGCACTACGCTAAAAGCTAGTGTAAAGATCTTTCGAGTGTTTTGAGTTTGAGAGAATGAAAGTTATGAGAGAGATTAGAAAGCTATGAAAACTAATCAACGAGAGAGATCATCATCAAGGGATCGTAGATCTGGTCTCCCGCGGGAGACTATAAAGTGTGATAGAGTAGGTTGCGGTAGTAATCCTACGTATCTCCACGATCCTAAAACGGAACGCGTGGAAGATTTGTCTAGCATGGATCTAGTAGCGTGGAAGTACTCCACGCTGGCTAAATATCTAGAGCGATGTTTCATCATCAACCTAGTATGACTAGAGCGGTCATTGAGAACCCTGTCTCAAATGACTATTCACGAGAGACTCAGTCATGAGTCGAACTCAAACCCTATCTAGGATCGAGTCGCGAATAAGGCTAAGAGCCGTGTATTGCATTCGCCCCCTGACAAGGGTCACAGAAGGCGCGACAGCAGTCGGACAAGGAGAACATATGATTTAAAGTGCGGGGCACTCTCATGAGATTTGGATGTAGACATGTGCGTCGCACGATGGCAATCCTACAAGGGGATCAGGCCTTGTATGGGTGTATATACCTTATGTTCCAAGTCTGGTAGACTGTGCCGCCATTGGCGGTAGCATGTCGGAGCCGTACAGTGCCATTGTCATTGACTCGGTCTATTGTAAGGACCTTTGTACTTTGGCTGACCGTACTTGCGGTGCTGATACTGTTCAATCATCACGGTATCGTTGACATTGTATTGATGAGGGACACGCGTCGCGTTTTCCCTATCGTTGTTCTGTTGGATTAGTCGTTGGCGACGTTCCTTGATGTACTTCCAGTTGGCTTCGAACCGGACGTTGTGAATCGCGTCACGATTGAACACGAGCTGCGCGGGCGTTG
>CAICTM010001300.1:0-32068 GCA_903772945.1 Seminavis robusta | reverse complement strand
AAAAGAGAAGAGATAGCCACAGTACCACAGCCCCTACTCCCACGCAGCTGAGTCATGTAAAGGGAACTGAATCAGGCTGAAAACAACGTGCCGACTCTATTTGGGCAACGGTGCCTGTTACCCACAGTTTCATACCTATTACCAGTACCCCCATAACTTTCCTAGCTAGAGTCAGCACTAGCTAGCTAGTTTCAAGATAGTGAATAATGGTAGGATTGTCAAACTCGATACAGTTGTGGCGTCTCCCTGCCAAACAACGGATGTCTACAAAGTGTACCATCCTGTTCTCTTCGCTTTATTGGGAGTATTCAACTCTGGCAGTTTTTGCTTGGTTGGCTCTAATAACAGCTTAAATGTGCCAACCTTACGGTAACCCTTCCTTTCTGGCTACCTTTGTGGTTGCGCCCGACTCGACTCGACTCGACTCAGGATCAATGTCTGGCTCTACTAGCTAGCTAGTGGCTACTTACTTCTCTCCAACTACTAGAGTAGAGATTCATTTCCTCCATGACTTTCATTTCAATCTCATGTGTGTGGTTTACTCTCAGTTTGCTGTCCCACGGTAGTCTCGTCGAATGATGTCGTCTCCTTTATTTTTTGGGGTCAAATCAAGGGAAACTGCGTGGTCTACTACGAGCTAGACTCATACGATTTTAGCAAAGAGTGACTGGATTAAGTAAATTTTACTGAAACAGGTCACCAACCGCCAAATCGCTAAAACACAGGCTTCGGCCTCTGTGGTTACTTTTTGGTTTTGGCATGACTCTTTCATCTCCTCTGTGAGACTCATCAGTGCTGGGCTAAATTATATGTACTTGTGAAACTTTGGATTGTGTCGGCAGGCGCCGTAGATTTCGTTGCGTGTGTTGATCATTGTTTCTGGTGATTCTCGAGAACGTCGAAGTATTTCAAGTCTTTCCTTGTTGCAAAGTTGGCAGTGTCGCGTCCGGAAGGTTTTGACACAGCTGATGGGGTTACCTTGCCATAGAACGCTCACTTGGACGCTGTTCCGCAGGAGCTCTTTGTTTACCGGTTTCATCATTTTGAATTGGTCGGCGAAGTGTTTTGCGAATGAGTCCGTTTTTGGTCATTGTCCATGAGGTCTATGGCGTCTTTGAAGTGTTCGTTGGTTCGAAGTTTGATATTACGTTGGGTTGTGCCTATGTATTCCATGCCGCTGTTTGTGCATTTGATACAGTATAGTACCACCTTGTTTGACTATAGTAGAGACTACAAGGTACACGGTAGCTTAGGAATTGAATCGAATCCATATACTATAGCTACATGTGCCCTGTACATGTAGAATCGAATCATTCAATCATTCAAGTTCGTCATTACAACTAGCTAGCTCGCTGATAGCTAGCAAGTCACCCTGGTGGTGCCTTTGATATTTGTTATAAGCCAATTTTGAGGCTACCGTACCTCTGAGCACAACTTGTCCACCGTGCCGCGTGGCGCCTTCGATAGATGATGCTACCCAGTCATCCACCAGCCAGGTTGCGGTCCGGTTTTCTTTCATTCTAGATCACGCACGCTCAGCCAGCTAAAACCAGCTAGCTAGAGCCGTTGTAGCCAGCAAGTAAGTTGATTCGCTGTAGCTAGTACGGTGACTTGAAATCGGAACATACTCGAGGTGACCAACGTACCAGCTACCGTTAGTAGTAGAGGTACTGCTGCCCTAGCGAGCAAGCAATGCGGGAAACTATGTGTGCAGTGAGACAACACTCCCTAGAAATTTCTTGCTACTACAGACAATGCTGTTGCAACTATAGATTGAGTGACGGAGTCACTTGTAATAAAAGGAATGTGATACGACTGACAACCCACAGCCTGCGCGTTGGATTTCTTTGCCTGCTCTATGCAACGGATTCATACGCAGGCAGAGTTGAACAAGAAACACCAATCTGTTTCAATCACCAGGAAACAATGAATTTCCGACTCCCCTGTGTCTGGCTACGGTACGTTTGTTGTGTGTTCATTGTGTCCAAAGGTACTTTCGCGACCGAAAGGCTTCTAGTTTCCATCCTTCGACACCCTCTTCCTTTCATCAGCTTGCGCACTGAACTTCCTGACAGCTCTTTCCCATCGAACAGACTAAATCCCACCCAGAAAGTCCTCTTGCGAAAATCAGCCACGTCATATTTCCTTGCTTTGTTCCACGCTTTGTCCTTAGTAATCCGCTGCAATTGTGACTGTAATGGAGGTTGGTCTCGTTGCGGCAATGGTGGACGATGTTTCCATGGACGTGTCCGACGACAGGTTTGCATGTAGTTCCGTTTCATCACGAGCCAACGACGGTGTTGTTCGAATAGAGCTGTGGTCCTCCAGAAAGGAGGCCTCATCGTTGCCCCTCATTCCCGGCAAGGCAGAATTTTGGCACTTGTGCCGGTAGCCTCGAGTGTAATAATGCATGGCGACCAGCAGTGACACTAGGAAAAAGGCAGAATGCGAGAGCAGATACCGACAAGTCTCAAAGGCATCATTGCGCCAGTAAATGACATCTTCTGCCTTTGGCATGTTGACCAGAGTTGCATTGCTGTTGTTGAGTGTTATGTTGATCAGTGTCGCATTCAATGCGGCAATTGTCTCCCCCATAGTCGAGTTGTTGTCGTGTTCATGCAGTGCCGCGGCTGTTTGCTCATGTTGTTTGGGATCCTCGTGGGATCGAGCCATCATCATGCGCATCACCAAGGGTCGATCATCGGAATCAAATGGGATCACTACAGCAAGAACCCAAATACAGAGCCCCGTGAGCAAGCGTGCGAGTCCCGAACAGACGGAGGAGATCCATTCGGACGGCCGCATGGCAATGTGTCCCAGCTTGGCGAGACCATTGAGAATATGTTGTGGAGCATTTCCAATGTGATGATAGAGAGAAGCGCAAGCTCCCTTTCCATGACCCACCAAACTAATGGCTGTTTCGAGCAATTCTCGCAACATGCGGAACCATGCCTCCAGGAGCGCCTTGCAGATGCTAAGTGCCACAATTCCTCCCGAGAGTGCCGCAACAACAACATGTACCTTTTCTCGGTAGAATTCCTTGACTTTGGGACCCGTCTTTTTTCCAACCTCAATGGACTCAAAGGCGTAAATGAGTGAAATATCGCAGAGTGCGAAATGGATCAGCGAGCAGGTACTGATGTGACAAAACGTGCCCCAGTCTTTGAGTACAATAATGTACCACGGCACTTGACTATTGTCGAGAAAGAGTTGTTGGGGCAACACTCTGGGTCCCAGTATATCGGCGTGTAGACTGATAAATAGCAGTGCCATCAGTGACGTGACCACTGCCACTCGTTGTTCCCATGTATGTTGATGAAGTGCTTTCATGGTTTGTTGGACGATTCGTTGTGTGTAGACCATTGGTCGTCTGCTTTTACTGTGGCGTCTTCGTCTTGGCAATGGTTTTGGAACGAGAATTTCATCCTCCAGTGTTACTGAAGTAACTATTTGAGTTTCTGGGATTGATGGCATGGCTTTGGATTTGAGCTCACGTTGGCGTTCTTCTTGTTCTTGTTGGAGTTTCTTCCATCGTTTGTACCGTTTGAGTTCTCGCAATCGCTCTTCTTCTTCCTCACTGAATTGCACCGGAGCCAACATGACTCTCAGCTTTTCTTCGGCTAATTGTCGTCGTTCTTCCTTCTTCTCGGCATCCCGACGTTGCTTGTTGCGGAAGTAAGACGTGAACATCCCTTTGCTCTTTCCGCTCTGACTGCCCGACTTGGAGGAACGAGAAGACTTGGAAGACTTGTTGTACTCCATTCTCAATTCAGACATTGTTTTCTTACTTCCCACCTAACCAGAACTATACCAGGCTGCCGTATACTATAAGCCAGGCACTGTGTCAGCTCCCTGTTACCAAGGAGGCCATGGGAGGTCCGTCGTCGATTGAATGTCTGTTTGCTTTGTGAATGGCGAGAGAGGTGTTCTCGGTGCTGCTAATCGAAATAAGCCAACAGAGTGATTTTCTGAAACGCTGACATCAGCGTCGACAACCTGAGTGATAACTCTCTCGAGACCCGGATAACTCTTTGTACTGTTACGGTACAGTAGGGTTGGAGGTGAACGAGTTTGGGATTTCTCAAGAGTCATCGGTCATCTTCTAGTGTGTTCTTCCGGTCATTTGAAAAACCACGCAAATCACGCACTAGCTAGAGCTAGTAGACTATGAATAGCCATAGCAAGTCGCTAGTAGTAGCAAATACATGTAGGTCTCATTTCAACTAATGTTGCCTTTGATAGATGATGCTACCGAGCCAGTGATCCACCAGCCAGAATCAGTTCGGTTCGTTACACGGAGAGGGGGTTCAAAGAGCTGTTCAAAGTAGAGTAGTCTAGGGAGGTTATCCGCGGAAGCCAGTGGCTGAGGGAGTGGAAGACCAGTACAGGTACTAGCTACGGTAGCTAGAACCTACTAGGTGGCTTTGGTGGCATCATGGTGTGAGATAAATTGAGGAGTTTCATCTCAGGTCACGCGTCACGCACCCTCATCAGCTAAAGCCATTTGTCGGGTGGGAATGCCCTGACCCTTGGGGTCCGTCGGCGGGTCTGCAAAGGCCTCTCGACTGAATGATTCTGATTATTTGCGGGGGTTTTGTAGCCAGGATGACTGAAAATGGGAACAACACACTCTTGGTGACCAACGTACTAGCTAGTACCCGCCACTGGAGTACTAGTCTAGCCAGCCAGTGCCGCCCAAGAAGCAAACAAAATTTAATGCTATTATTACTTTAGCTTGAGCTTCCATACTAGCTACTCTCTAGTATAAGGTACCAGCATCAAAAGCTTACTAGTACTACTCCGTCATCCTCAACGACACGAGACCTTCACGATTTAGGTTGTTGTTGTACGGGCCAACAAGAAGACGAATGAAGCTCTTGATAAGACTATTGCAGGAAACCAGTAAGATGGTCGCCGCGTTGTGAGATAGGAGGAGTGACTAGCTTTAGTGGAAATAAGATTCGAGCTAGCTAGTGAGAATGTTCGAGTGGGATCCTGGTGGTCGTTGTGAGTCGATTGATTCGAGTCACAGACGATGTACTAGGTACATGTACCAGTTGCTGCCAAAGTAAGTGAAAGGAGACCGTTGACTGCGGATGCTCTTGCGGACCGAATTTTTGAACTCGTGTGGGGCGTGTAAGAATCTGGCAAGTAAAATTGACTCGACTCGACTACTCGGCTAGCCATTGGTACCATACCGTACCACAACAACAAACATCACAAACAACTGGCAACGATAATATCACCCCCATAATCTTTCGATCTAATAATACTACCGGCTAGTTGGAGCAACAAAAATCTTCACCAGGTCCAACCAGCTTTCCCACAAGTCTTCTCACAATTCTCGATCTTCTGTGAAAGAACAACAAGTAAGTTTTCTTGCCCACGCCTCTATCTTCCCTCTCCTTTCCTTCCTTCCTTCTATCAATCACTGATCAAGATGGTTACCCCGACGCAAGAGCTATTCAAAGACTATGTCAATACTCCAGCCTACCAAATGATATCCAAGTCTCAATCCTTCCAAAACTATGTGCATTCTTATTCGGCATATACCCCCCAGAAGATCCTTCAAACGAGAAAGTCATTGGGCGTGCCAAAGCAAACTGGACGGGGCCGCAAGAAGGAGCCCTGTGATACAGCCAAGAGACTTACCGCCATGAAACTCAAGCAATCTCGTGGAGACACCGCCACCAAGTTGGAAGTGGATCGATTGGTCCAAAAGAATGTTCTTTTGACTGCCAATGCCAATACTAGTGTCTGGACGAAACCGTCATTTCCCACTTCCTACAACAGCAAAGCCCGGAGGCGTCTTGTCATTGATGAGTCGTCGTCCAGTTGTGAACGAGAAGAAGGATCAATGGATACTACTGGTACGGTTATTAGCGAAGCAAAGCCGGAAGAGATTGTCCAACAAGTGGATGTCAACTCATGGAAGGCGGCAACGACAACTTTGGACCTGAGCATTGCATACGCAAGCTCACAAGAAACTGCCCAAGATGATACTCCTCCTTACAAGCAGACGGAATGGACCAATGCTAGTAGAAAAGACAATCAACTTCGGGGGTCGCTGATGGGGCTTGACTCCAGTCCCACTCTACAGTACAACTTCCGAAGGCAACGAGCACCAGTGCCAACTCCAGCAACGCGCTTTCCGTAATCCAGCCAGCCTCATATATCTACACCAATCAAGACGATTCTCGTTGCAGTCGGGAGGAATGCATCAGGGACTACGCAGCTTACTGAAACGAAAGAACCAGTGGACATGCCAACAAGTTAGCCAACTGGTATTCTTCCATGGGATAGTGCCGTGCACAAGAAGCGTCATCTCTCCGTGACGTGCGCTGAACAAGTAAAGGGACCAAGGGAAGACTTGGGACAGCATACACATACATTTGCTTGCTGCTAGATAAGAAACACAATGTACCAGTATAGAAGACTGTTGATTAAACTAGACACTGACTTACTTCAGTATTCGTCTCTAGCTAGTAGCACTCCTAAAAACTTTTTAGTGACTCTTCTCTGATGATCCGTCCCTGGCTACCTGTACTCCAACACCTTGGTCCATTCCAGGCCGCGCGTACTCATGTTTCATCTCCCGGGCGCGACCGACTCCTGATCCAAGTTATTCCATGGCCTGCCTAGGGTTCTCTTGGCAAAGCCAACTCAAGCAAGGACCAACACTCAGGCCCACTGCCAAAACACGACAGGCAGGAGTGACCCACTCCTGGATCAACTTCCGATCCATCTGCATGGTCCACGCAAGACAAGGCCAACAAGAAACCCAACTTGTTCAGGATCACCATCTTCCACGCTGCCCCAACTGGGAATGCACCCCATACCAGGCGTGACACCAGTACCTACGTCTAGCTAGCACCTACATCTAGCTTCGCACCTGCACAAGAACCTATTCGGTGGTGCACCAAACTTTGGCCAACACGCAGTTACTGACTGCAACGCACATGCTGCCTGCAATTCCAGATAGCTACAGCGGCATCCTACTAAGACAGAAGCATGGCTGACTTTCATACTTTACTATCATGATCCACGCAAGGCAGAGCCAGGAAGAGGCTCAACTTCAGATCACCATGTTCCACTCCTGGACATGGCAGGCATGGGAGCCCAACAGCCTTTGGCATTCACTCCAGTCGCACAAGGACAAGGCCTCCAACGTCCCAATGACATGTCTCGCATGTTCCCAGAAGGCGTCGCCTCTCAAGATAATTTCGATGCCCAGGACGGTGGCTTCCTTGGCGGCAGAAGCAAGTCAAAGTCGAAGCCCCGTTGGACACGGCATGAGGGATCCCACAAACTTCAAGAACATGGAATTCAAGCCAGTCTCCATGTCCGAGATGGGACCTGGTGGCATGGGCTCCCAAATGATGTCTCAAATGGGAGGCCAAGGCAACCACATGGGCGGAAACATGATGGGAGGTCAAATGGGCCCAGGTATGATGGGCGGAAACATGATGGGAGGACAAATGATGGGCGGTCTACCGTACGTCTAGCTGGCTAGCACCGGGACAAGAAGCAACGCGATGCCCCACACTTCGGCCAGCGAACGTGTTCCCAGAGCAATTCCAGATACAGCAGCATCCCACTAAAACATGGCCATAACTTTTAATACTTTGTTCGTTGCTACTATGATTACTTTGTTAAGTTTGTTTTTTCAATATGCACTAGTTTCTGATAATATTAACTGATTTGATTTGATTGATTCTCTGGACCGAACGGGGTTTGTCAACAACAACGGAGGGAGCTCCAAAACGGAATGGCTTGCCGTGAGCAGCCTCTCCATTGCTTCGGTTCGATCTTTTTCTTGGTATTATAAGTGGTAATGTCCATTCTGGCGTGGCATTCTATTGACCACGAGGACAAATGAGTCAAGTCTTGTGGCTGCCATCCTTGGCCTCCCCCAGGAGGACGCAGCAGCAGCGTGCCGTGTGTCCTTTCCATCCCTGGTTTAGTAATCGGTAGTACCTGTAGACTTGTTTACTCGGCGCACTCATCCCCCAGATTGAATGCATTGGCAGTGGAGGAATCTTGCATTTCACCGGCAAACGATCGTTCGTGTTCCGATGCATCGTCAAACCAATTATTGCCCAAACTTCCAGTCGACTCGTGATTGTCCGCTGAATCCTTGTTGTTGTTATCCATTAACGACGACAGGGTCTGCTTGGCGGGCTTGGGGGACAGCGACAGCGATGTATGGGTACTGCCATTGAGTGACGCTTGTGCGGAATTTCTCTTTTCCAACCACATGTCAAAGGTCGAACTGTGGCTACTGGATTCGTCCATTTCCTTGATCCAGTCTCCGTCTCGTCGTCGCAGCCAGGACGATTGCAGAGCTTGTCGTGCGGTGGCTCGTTTCTTGGGATTGACGACCAGCAAACTTTCAATGAGATCTTTGGGATAATCTTCGACATCGTGCCAGTAGTCTTCGTGGAACTCGTAATCGGCGGTGCAAATCATATCCAACAATTCGTGTTCATCCTCCGACTCAAAGGGGGCGTATCCGCCCAGAATGATGTAGAGCACAACCCCGACGGACCACAAGTCGCACTGACAACTGTATCCTTCTCCTTCCGGTCTGGCATCACCGACCACTTCGGGTGCCACGTACTGCGGACTCCCACAGAGCGTCACCATTTCCTTGGGGTCCTTCCATCGTTTGGCACACCCAAAGTCGGCCAACTTGATGACGGTAATGTCGTCCGCTCTGGGCAACAGAATGTTCTCGGGCTTGATGTCCCTGTGAGCAATCTTGCGTTTGTGACAGTAGGCGACCGCTTCCAAGAGCGTCCGTGCCACCTTGCGGGCTTCCCATTCTTCATAGACTTCAATCTCTCCCAACTTGTCGAGCAAATCACCACCCTTCATTTCTTCCATGACCAAAAACGTGCGATCGGGTTCGTCAAAGACATCCAAGAGACGAACGAAATGAGGGGATTCCTTGACACGCCGCAGTGCCGCAATTTCATCCTTGATTTCATCTCCCTTGGTCGTTTCCTTCTTGAGACATTCCTTGACGGCGTATGTGTGATTGTTCTGTAAGTGTTGACATTGATACACGAAAGCGAAACCACCTTCTCCCAGTACGGAACCCATATCATAGACTTCCTCAAATGTCTTGTTGGAAGCACTGTCATTGACACTAAACGACAGCTGCGATAACGAATCTTGTCCTTTGACATACTCCAGAAACTCATCTTGAATGGGTTTCAGCGTCGACACCACGTTGGTGTCTACCATGGTACTGGAACTACTCCCCTCCAAGTCTTCAAATATACTCTTGCCAGTGGCTCCTCCTTCCAATTCAAAAGGCAGTCGCAGGGACTCGCGCATATCACTGGCCATGGTCATCTTCTTTATTGTTGGATTGATTAGTAACTGTTGTTGTGTGTGGGTATAGTATAGATAATGAGGGTAGCAGATAATGAGGGTATCTGGCAGGTTAATGGATGATGGGTAGGTAGATGATGGGTAGGTATCTGGCGGGATAATGGATGATGGGTAGCAGGGGTATCCGTGATAGAATGAATGAATGAGGGGTATCAGGTCTTGGTGTTGGTTGCGGGATAACAGAACCGTACTAGATAGATGATAGGTCGATCAAGGGGAAGTGGTGGCGTAAGGTTGGTGTGTCGGATGTGTGGCTGCTTTGATACCTCGACTTGACTATGCTAAACTTGTTTGTATGCACTCACACTTCTTGGAACATGCGCTACTAGTATGAACACCAACAGACATCAACTAAAGATAACAATCAACTTGACGGAACCACAAAGTATGGGAGCTCCTGTTGTCTTTTCTCTTTCGTTGCAGGTTGCAGACTATCAATGACTTGAGTGATTGAGGAGTGACGGTGATAGCGGCGAGGATGCCTTTGACGGATACTGGGGATGAAAGCGGAAGAGAACCAAAAGCCACAGGATGAGAGAATGATGCGAGGTGCTGTACTGGTAGGTAGGTGGTGGTTAGGTTTAGTCGGTTATTAGTTAGTAGTGCATCGACCGCGAGTCTGCACTTACTTGAGCCAGTAGCTAAAAGTCGTCCGAAGTTTATCGTGAGAGTGTGAGACGCCATAAGAGATGCTTTCCTATGAACAGCAACAGCCATTCGCAGCAAGCACTTTTGGCCTCCGAACAGATCACTCTTGACTATCCAACTTTAGTAGTAGAAACAGGAAATAATCACAATGGTATTCACGAAACCCAAGCACCGAACAGCCAACACTATACAGAAACCTGTACCTAAATGTGAATTCGAAGGACCGGTACTAGTAAATAGGATAAGAAGGGGGAGAGGCTATACTCCTGGAGTAGTGAGATGCTCGCCCAAACTCAAGGCAATTCAAACATTCAGGTGCATCAGCCAACGAGGGCTTTAGTAGTCTAGAATGAAAGGGGGAAATTTTGAACCGACGGTACACGGTACCGGTGAGAATGCAACTAACCGTGCATGCACTAAAGTCGGTGCACGTGATGTTATGATGGCAATGTGCAACGTGCAATACGATCATCACGATGTCATGTAATGATGGAAGAATGACGTCCACATTGTCACCGGTAGTTTTGTCCCTTGCCATGCCGAAAGCGCAACATGAGCTTGGTCAAGCAGGTCGCAGATTGCATGGCCATACTAGTAGACTGAGATGATGGACTGGACTACGGTACTGGCTGGCCGGAACGCGGGTCGGCAGCTGATGATCATTGAAAATTAATTGAGGGGTGCCGTGCTAATGTGGTGGCTGACCAGCTGAATAGCTAGCTACCGGTACGGGTATCACTAAAGAACAGCTAGTCTAGTTACACCCATTATTAGCTGAGTGGGAGCCCAATAGACTCTGACTCTGATCCCTGAGTTCAGAGAGGTGAGAAAATTTGATTTGGTTGTACTGTACTGGTACTAGTATGTTGGACTGCGGGAGACATGAGGAGGTTGCTCCATACATGCAGTAACCTGATCCAACGTCTGCGTGCACTGGTTCCTGGCTCCCACCCCCAAAACACAATCTGCCCCCACATGAACACCTGAAGTGTCTATCCGTTGCACCTCCATCGTTGATATAGCAACCGTGACAAAAAATGAGGGATCAATAAGTGGTGCTTGCTCCAAGACTGAAACCTCTTTCTTATTCATCGACTTGACGCCCTAAATCTTCCTGGTGGAAAATATTTTTATCAAAACATATGCCTTACGGACGTCGCGTTTTTCTATGGAAGAACCTGTGGGGCTGCGATTAAAAGCGAACAGCTCGTTAGATGGACGTTATTTAATCGTGAACTATACCTGGCAGGGAGGGGTAGCCTGTATGGAGGGTTGAAGATGTGTGAGCTGCTGTCCGCTGAACTGCCCTTTGGGAAACAGCTGCACCAAACAGGACTCGGGACGCTTCGACTCATTGGACTAAAACGAAGCACCCACACTTGATCACTAATTTAGAAAAACAGCAAGCCTGCTTATTCAGCGGTACTGACGAGACTGTGGGGAATTCGTGTCCTCCTTTTCCGACTTCCTCTCTCTGAATATTGTACTGTAGCCTCAAGGTCTAAAAGTGGGTCCTCGTGATGGCCAAGGTGTCGTTCCGAACTGCTGCCCAGAAATGGTGTTGATCCAGGACTGGGGCCTGGTGTTGGCTCTGTAGTTGGGCCTTGTGTTGGTCCTAGAGTGGTTCATCCTATTGGATCAGCAGTTGGTCCGTGAGTAGGGCAGGGGAGGGGGCTGGCTGGTGTGGGTCTGGCGTTAGGTGGAGCTGGCCCTTGTTCACTGCCAGCATCAGCCAGGTCTTGGTGTAGTGCCAGATTCTTTTACGAGGTGAACCAGGAGTGGAGCCTGGGTGGTCTCTTGGGTTGTTCCTGGAGCTTAGCCTCGCATTTGGTCTCAGTGTAATGCCTGGGAAAGTCCCAGAGTGGTTCATCAAGACTCAGCTAGGCCAGTAGTTGATCCAGCAACGAGGCCTTGGAGGCCTTGGAGGGAGGCCTTTGGGCAAGGGCATTCTCCTCTGGGAGAGGGTCCTGGAAACCAGTTTGTTTGTCTAGTAGGAGAGTGGGGGTGTAATGGATCTACTATTGGGCCTGAACTTAGCCATTGCATTAGTCCTACCGTAACACTGTTTAATCTTAACCTGAAACTCCCAAAAGAGACTCCCGATACTTGCGAAGCTGCACAGCCTTGGCTGTTGCCCCCCAGTCATCATAGACTCGACATGCCTCGTCAAAAACCAGTAAGGCAGCATCGGAATCGCCCTTCTCCAGAATGTACATTGCCAAGCGTTCATTCCCCATCGCTTCAATTCCTAGATGCCCATGGCTCCGAGCGTGGAGAATTCCAGATCTGCTATGTAAACAGGCATTGTCGAGATCACCAAGTACCGCGGCGAGTTCAGCTTTGAGCAAGCACAACTTGTCCTGAAGATTATCAGGTGCAAGATAAGTCCACTTTTTCAACTTCCTTAGGCGGCGCTTGACGTATGGCACATAGCGAAGGCGATTGAAGGCGCTTTTCTTGGCGTGGGCAAGCAGGACCATACATTCGACGAATAGCACCAGCCCTGCTCCGGTCGAGTTGTATCCATGCTTCGTGTAGAGAGCATCAATTCCCTTCGAATACTTCAATGCCTGGTCGAACTCGCCGTACATGTAAGCTGGTGACATTCGAGAATATTGCAGCCACAGAACCGCTGCCTGGTTGGAATTCGCTTGGAACTTGCGACTTTCCACTTCAAAAGCCTCGACGCTCGCTTGATGTTGTTGTTCATCGCCCATCCCTTCCTCAAACCTTGAAATGCACTGTGTGACGGGTAGAATCGACGCCAAAGCCAATGTATGACCAGTCTGCTCCATTTCTGTAGTTAATTTACGAATCTCTTCCTTTAGCTCGGGCAACCGGAGCGAGTGACCAGCATGGTATATGTAAATCATCCCATTCAGCTGTAGCATTGTGAGATATCGATCGAGGAACAAAGGCTTGATTAGGAAATGAACTCACCATGGCATACTCCATATCGCCCGTTCTCATTCCCACCCTCTTTGCATGGCGAAGGGGCTCTAACGATTTCGCCAGCGCCTCGCGTGTGGGGCTGACAAGACCATAGTACACGCCCCAAACTCTGCAAAGCCAAGCTTCATTCTTGCACTTTTCGTACAATTGCATTCCTAGTTTTCCGTAACGGATCCCGTCTTCTACGGAAGGGCCACTTTTCAAGCAGCACACAACATTGATGTGAGCAAAGCGGCGAACAGAGCACCCTCACGTGGTGGTTGAGGACTTACCAAACTAACAACTCCGCGTAGAAGCAGAAGGCCACTGAGGACAATCCTGAAATACCATATTCCATGGTGAGTTGGACCATTCGTAGGCTAACCAAAACCCCCAAGTATGGCTTCGCATAGAAAGCATACAAGAACATGTGATTCAAAATGCTCATTTTGGCCAAAGCATTTCGGTCTGTCATTCTTTTCATCCTCAGGATAGATTCGTCGGAGAGACCATGAAGCAGTTTCTTTGTCTTTCTGACTGATGTTGCAACGGATAGGGATGTTGGATCAGAGGGCAATCTCTCACCCAGCTCCTTCAAGGTACTCAGGGCAACGTCAAGGGCCTCTGCCAAGTGATGTCTGCTGCCGAGTGCGAATATCTTAGTCGAGCGAGCAATGAGTGAGTCGTCAAAAACTCGACTATGCTCCAAAATTGCCTCAATCAAATCATCCAAAATCTGAAACTGGGCATTGCAGTAGCTGGGTCAACACGAAAAAGTAAACAACAGCAGAACAACAAGGCTTAGCTTCATTCTGTTCAGCCAGCTCGCCCAAGCCATTTCGCAGTGCTTACCACACTTCGACGGCCGCGTTATGCAACCTCAAACTCAGATCATAGTTGTCTCGACCCCACAGCTTGTCTTTTGGCAAGATCGAAATGCCATGTTCCAGATAAACCCATGCAGTGTGAAAGCCGAGGGTCTTCGCCGCCAACTCGCCCGCCCGAAGGCAAAGCCCGGCAACAGCGCGACGATCATCGTCCGCTTTGACCTCGCTGTCACCTAGCATGAGCTGGTTCAAGAGAATAAACAAGAACTCTTTGTCCTTTCTTTCTTCGAGGTGTTTCCACAGCTTTTGCGCGATACACAAGTGGTAACTTGCCCTTTCTTCGGACGGTATCATGCTGTAAATCTTGTGCTGGACACCATCAATTGAGAAATGATAGGAGTCGTCCCGGTTCCGCAAAAGCCCAACTTCAGTCGCTTCGCTTAGATGCGACGCAACATTTTCGGGATCCATGAGTGTCAAGAGAGACATGTCAATTGTGGATGACCCCAGGCACGCGGCATACTTGAGAGTTTTTTGCGCCTCCTTTGAGAATCTGCTGATTTTTAGTCGAAGCATATCCGAGAACGATTCAGCCTGGCTGAAGTGGCAACTCATCGACGACATGTCAAACGTCCACTCTCCCGTTGTTTCGTCAGTGCGGAGGAATCCGTGGTCCTGCATTTTCCGCAAGAACTCCTGAAGCAACATTGGATTCCCTTTTGAAATTCGGTACATCATTTTGCTAAGCTCCAGGACCTTTTCGTATCCACAATCCAGCGTGTCCACCAAAAAGTCTCGAACGTCGCATTCTGTCATATTTTGTAGGGTGATGGTGTGCAAATCCACTGTCCGTCTGGAAGCAAGAACTTCCATGGCAGGCTTGAAGTATGGTTTGGCTTCCTGATCGTCGCACAAACTTGCCACAAAGATGATGCCACCACTACTAGAACCGCAACTGTTAGAGGAAGGGACCCCAACGTCGGCAATCAAAGTTGTCAAGATATCAAGGGATATTTCACTGGCCCAATGAAGGTCATTCAGAAGAACCACCAGCGGGTTTTGAGGCGCTAGGGATGCAATTGTTTGGAGCAACAAGACAAAGTACCCCTTGACCTTTTGTGTCATGAGGGCTCCCGACGAGTTACTGCTTTTTGATTCGAGAGTGCCAGGTCGTTTCGCATCATGGCACTCAGGAAAGACAACGTGACCAAGAGCTGGAATCAAATTCAGGAGCACATCCACATCCTCTTGAAAGGAGTCCATGATGGCTTCTCGACACTGTTCCACAATCAAATGGTCATCACACCGTATCAGTTGGCGACAGAAATCATTGAATACATCCAGAAAACACTGGTACGGATTGGGGTTCATGAGTTGCTCAAACTTGGCTTCGAGAAAAAACGATGGCTTGACATTGAGATCAGGCTGTTGATCATCGTCGTCGGTCAGTGCCATGGGATTCTTCAAGGTACGTGCCAATGCAGTCTTGCCCACACCCAGCGAACCTACCAGCAATTGATTAACGAGGCAATCAGTGCGTGTGAGTCACAATGAGGAAAAACCCATAACATCTATCTTTGAAACGGATCTGGTGCCAGTGGACGAATCGCTCCTGTGCCTCAGCCGATGCCTTGGACTACCCCCCAAGCCAAAGCAAGGGGTTGATCTCACAGAGAGGCAGCCAAGGGCATCCTCATGGGCAGCTCACTTCCAAGGGGAGGTGATCTCTCCATTTACAAAAGGCAATTGCCAATCCAACTGAGCATCTTCATGTATTTCACGTACCTTGAATCAAGACAAAATCCACTTTTCTCTCTTGCACTTTTGTGTTGTTGGTGACACTGCCACTGGTTTCAGATAGAGAGGAACTAGTTCTTCGTCCGCATCTGGCCAGAGAGGGCGGCCGCTGTGGTTTCTGTTTCATTTGGCGTTTGAGAATGCCCAGCAACTGATCTCGTTCCTTCCAACGGCCATAGACGCGGCCCTGCACATTTCCGGCGTGCAATTGGGCGGATATTCTTCGGCTAGCTAGTCTCGATGGTTTGACAATGCGTGGAATGGGCGGTAGATTGGCCTTGTGGGAAGGAGCGGGCATTCGGAGGGGTGCCGGAAGGGACCTTGGCACAGACCTAGGAACAGGTCTATCTGATTCCTGTCGTTCCATAGTCAATGGTGCAGATGATTCTGCAGTTGTACCAGGATTGTTAGTGTCCTGATCACCACCACAGCATTGTTCCTTGTCTTCCAAGCTACTGGTAGCAGAAGCGGTGGGGGTAGCCGTGGCTACAGTAGCACTATCGACTGTGGGAGCCTCCGATTTGGTTTCGTCGTCTGCTTGGCTGCCACTGCTGCTTTCACGAGATGAGGAAAGCTGCTTCAGTGCCTTGCTAATCCGCGAGCGAGCCTCCTTATCTCCCACATCCTTCCAGAGCGGTGGGGCGTTGCTGTCCTCTGCTGTCGACTGGGCCATCAAGAACCTTCCGGGAGGAACTTGGGTCCGCCATTGTCTCAGCAACTCCAGAGCCACAAGTGGCTTCTCCATCGGACTCTTGGATACATAATCGCCATGACGTTCCTTGAGCAGCTCCAGAAAGCGTAGGTTGCCTTCGTAGCATTGGCCATTGTCCTGCTCTGCTTCCGCGGGACTAAAATAGTGGGCCACAATCCCCTTGGTCTTCTTCTTCAACAAAACATCGTTGCTTTCATGGGGTTCACAGATATTTTGCAGCGGCCAATCTGACATCTTGCTACAACAAATGGAGTGGTGTGCAGCCAATACCACCTTTCCTCAATGGTCGATCTGTCTGTCCACGGTACTGTTGGGCTACTATGCTTTCCCTTTGCTGTTGTTTGAAGGTGATGGGTTCAATGGGTGCGAGTGGAAGGAGTGTTCTTTGGTGGAGGACTCAATGCGACCGTGACTTGACTGGACTCTGGGAGCCTCTTGGAACGAGAAAAGCTTGATTGCCGAGATGCAATACGGTAGAGAACAGGTTAAAATGGAATTAAGCCTTAACCCTGTTAGCGAGAACAAAACTTTGACGTGAGTGTCCACCCGTTTGAACTTTCTTCCTTCCCAGCTCTCTCAGAGGTTCCAATAGCCTTGCTGATGATTGCTGACTGGCCGTGTGGCACGGCGATTGAAGAGTCGAGTACCAGTACCTGGTACTAGCTAGTACTCAGTGGGGGCTGTGTTTTGGCTTTCCGATGGGACCTGGGCTGCGATGCTGGGCAGGTCCTGGGCCAACCAGTTGTTGCGTAGCTACACCGTGTGGAATCATGGAGCTAGGCTGAGGTCTAGGAGTGATCTCGATTGTGGTGTTGACCATAGACTCACTCGACTCGGAGCGTTGGGCAGGCAGAAATCCAGGATATTGGATTGTGGTAAAGGAATCTCTACTAAGCCAGTTTTGTCTGTAGACTACTTCGCGCTCTCTTTCATTGCTTATTTGAGTTGGTCCAGTGTCAGCCAAAGGCTGAAGCTTGGGCTGAGCTACGTACTACTACCCAGCTGCTACATGTAGCTGCCCTAGCTAGCTTGCTTTCTCCGAGTACTACTCTGGGAGCTAGTCTAGCTAGTAGACTATCAAACCACTGGTTGTAATGCTCAATGAGAGGCGTGGGTCAAACACAGTTTCATTGGGCCTTCTGACTGAAAATACAAAATACTACTCCAGAGTAGTCTACATGGAAATGTAGACTTCAACTGGAAGATCTGAACTAGCCAGCCAGCCACTCGGGAGCAGTTCAATTTGTCTAGACAAGTTTCAATTTGCAACACCTGTAATTGGTGGTTGGTGGGTCCCTAGCTAGCTACCAAGCTAGACTAGCTAGCTAGTCTCAATACTCTATATTTATTTGTTTGTCTATTTGTTTGAGCGTTCTTCAATTCATTCAATTACAAAAAGTGACTATGGTAAACATCTTCGATTTAATTCCTGTCACCTGTCTTTTATTAATTCCTTTCAACTCTAGTCAGGCTGCTGTAGCTACTGAGTACTCCGAGTAATGTGTTTCTGAATCCTCTGCGCAAATCACTGCTTCTTGTTTGTCAAGAGCATTTCCGTGTTTATCAACCGAACTGTAAGAAATGCTTGCGAACTCTCTTTCGGCGAACCCGGGGAACACATCAATATCTGCGACAAATGCGATATTGGCTGCAACCCTGCAACCGCAGTGTCGGTACTACTACATTTAAACATCCCGTAAGGATTCTATTCACCTTCTGGCTCAATCGCCATTATGAATAAAAGGGGCAAGATTCCAATAATAATCGGTATCTACAGCTAATCTCCACGTACCGGTATGGCCTGCTATGGCCAGCTGCTGCTTGCAGTTCGAAGATTTCTTCTCTGGTTCGATTCATTCGATTCCAGCTGTCCACATCAAAGCTAAACCTATTTTTAAGAATCTTACCTCGTGAATGAGCCAGGACAACTCCAAAAAAAAATGGGCAAAATTTATCAAGAATGAGCTCAAAATGATAGGAACAGCATTGTTACTGAGCTGAGGTTTGGCTACTAACTAGCCAGAAAGAAAAGGTGCAGGTACTGACACACCAAATAGTAACAAGTGGAGGCTATATAAAACCCTTCGAAAGGAGTACTTCAAAACATCAGTCATTTGAATTTTTTCCTGCCTCTACAGCAGCACCACTTGGTGAATTCCAAAAAGGAGAGCTGGGACAGCAATTGACCCATGGCCCCACCAAGTCTGAGAGGATGTCCTTCGCAACCTGGATTTGCTGTTAATAAGCTGCTCTAAGTGATATTTGCCAGTAGCTAGCAGTAGGGTAAGAAAGAAACTGAGCGTCCAGTCAACTCATATTATCTTATGATCCAGGGCAAAGCGTATAGTTTTCAATGGCATGGGTGAAGAAGCCACCTACTCAATTCGTACTCTCGCTAGTGATAAATGCTAGTTCCTTTTCGGACTTTGGTGGATGTAACGTTGGTGAGTTGGTGAACTTTTTCTTCAGCCCTACCGTAGCGTCCAAGCAGTCAGGCAGTTTCCTTGCGGGTGTGGCAAGTGTCAAAAAAGAATTAAATTTTTAACTCAAGGAAACCCTTCCGTCGGCGTCGTAGATGGCGACAGTGACGGGATTGTGGTTTGAAGTGCATGCTGACAAGTTTTGTTACCGCGGTTGCAACGCACCATGGAGGCAGGAAGGAGGGAAGAAGATGATGATGACGAGCGAAAGCTGCCCCCGGGAAGAAGTGAGTGGAACGAAGGGAAGAGATCCCAGACTTCAAGGCTCGCTCCACAATAGCAGCATCTAGTGCTATCTAGCTCCCAATGTGGGAACAGCGGTGGGATCCACTCCACTGCTCTCTTTCCACCAACCTCACACCTTGTTTGTTGATTTGTAACGCAGAGGATGCTCAGGGGGCTTCCCCATCTCTCCAACCCTCTGAAGGACAGTATGTTGGCACGTGGACCATGGAGGAGAAGAAGTATGTGGAGGCACTGATTGCCGAGTTTCGTGCAGGCAACATCCTAAATCTACCGGAGAAGTCCACCTTGAGAGCCTTCATTGCCAATAAGCTCGGGTGCTCTGAAAAGCGGATCACCAAAAAGTATGAACGAACGGGGTACAATGGCCGTCTCCTGTACACGCACAGACCTGATGACTTTACTCCGGAAGAGTCACAGAGAAGACTCGAAAGACTGGAGGAGCTGGAGGTCGAGTTCCAACAGAGCCGAGCACGTCTACTTGCCATGAACCCTCCCAACTATCATCGTGCCAAGAGAAAGTCGCAAGACCGAGCGGTGTCCCCCCTTCGCCAGAGCCCCGCTCCGCAGCAGTCTTATGCTACCGGAACGACGGCTCAGACTCACCAGGGCGTCGTCTCTTCGAGCAGTGTCGCAAACATTCAACAACGCATTGCTGCTTCTCTCATTGGTGGCGGAGATAGTGCTCAGCAGGTTGCCATGGGCTCGTCCTATGCTGCTGCTCGAGCCCCGCAGGGATTGGATGATACGTTTTCGCCAGCTCTTGCCGTGGCTGGGACCAATCCAAGTCGAGTAACGCATCCAAACTTTGCTCAGGGTCAACACCAGAATCTCGCTTCATCAGTATATGGCAATGCCCTACTTCACAGCCTCCTGACGCAACCCGGTAGTAGCACGGCTCAGGCACCACACCTTCAACCACAGGGCCCGCTACCGGTACATCAGCCACTCAACAGAGCAGGTCGTTTTGGGAATCCGACGCTGGAATTATTTGCCAGAGGTATTCTACCGCCTGACAATCCACTGCAGCTTGCTATGAATAATCCAAATGCTGGTGGCTACACCGCGAGAAGAAGTCAGGCATTGCAGCAAGCCCAAGGAGGCATGGTGAGATACAATCACGAGAATAGTGCTACGGCCACAAATAATATTCTCCGCGCTGCCCAGCTCAATGCTCTTCTCAGGACGAATGGGCCCCCACCAGTTGGCTCGGCAGCTGTCGACGCACCAATTGGCTTTGCGCGTGCATTGGCTTCGTTAAGCGATGCTACCCTAACGCAGGAATTGGACAATAGAGCAAGGATAGCTCGTGCCACAGGGCAACATCCGTCCTTGTCCGTGGCATCAATTTCTTCAAGCTATGCTCAGCCACCGGCAAGGCGGGAACCTGAGAGACAATCCAATCTGAATCGACAGCATGATGACGCAGAAGAAGGAAAACACGATTCCTCATTCGAGCGTCCTACAAAGCGCTCACGAGGCCCCCCATGAATTCTCCCTCTTGTCATGTCAATAGCTAGCGGATTGCTGCCTCGTAATTGTGTCGGGGGCACCAAACTGCTGATCAAGAGAGGATCATGCTCTCCATCAGATCTGATTCGACAGTTGATCAGGTTCGTGAACCAATGAGTGGACACTGATATTATTTGTGCTCCTCCGCCGCTGGCGGAAGAAGAGAGTTATGCTTCATTGGATATGTCAGTGGACGTAAAAAGGGAGATGACATTGTGGTTGCACTGATGGCGGGTTGTTTGCCAGTCTCTCATCTCTCGCTCTGGCCAATGCTGTGAGAGTGGAAAGCAAGGGACCATCAATGCATCAATGGAACCTTTAGAGCTAGCTAGCTAATAAGAAACGCAGTTTTGTAGGGATACTTCTCTGATCACACTCGCCCACTTCGACGGATACGAGATACGAGAATTGAGGCTGCTGCACATTATTCTCCCCTACTCCCCTTCTACTCTTCGCTGGTGGTGTGGAGCCTGTTCTCCAGACAACCCTGGGGAACTCTTGGAGGGCCTTCCAAAATCAGCTTCTCCATGGAGCCCACCATCTAAGACGTGTCACACTAAAACCCAGATACGGCATGTCCGTCGTCGGGTTGGTCATAAATCGAAGTACCCCGCTTATATAACATGGCTGGAATCAGCATTAGAAGCGCTTTCCAGTGGTGTGCTATTCGTTATATCTCGCCGTACAGGAAGAACACCGTAGAGCACTGAAACTAAATCTTTCCCACTGTAGCACTCGGTACAAACTCTACGTGAATTTAAAGCTAAGGATAAACTTTAATTCTCCAAAGTCATTCGTGCCCTCCGGACCATGACAGACGGTGCCGTCTGGAAAATAATGTGACACGTCTTATCTTTGAAGCACCGTGAGAGGTCCATGCATACGAAACATGTGTACCCTTCCCTAAAGTGTGAAAATTACCCCCTCGAACGCACCTTCGCGGTTGTCGTGAAGATTTAACGACCGGCACTGGAAAAATCCTAGCTACGCACGAACCAAAAAACAAGTTTCGACAATACAGCAACGTTATATTACTTTAGATTTTCAATACCAAATAAATCATGGCGGTTTTGTGCTTGCGTTCATTTCGTGGATAAAGAAAGCTGGAAACGAAAGAGATGCACAATGGCGGGATGGATCTGCTGCCGACAGATAACAGGGAGTGTTTTGCCATCGTTTAACCGTGTTCCTCTACTTGCGCCTAGCGAAAGACTTGAGGGGAGTCATGGCTTGGGATAGTTCAGGCTCAACCTCGAAGGATGCTTGGCGTTTTGGGTGGCGGAGCACGTCGGTTTCGTCCACGGCGGACAGATGCTGGAACGGGTGGCGCAACAGCGGCTGAGGCAACAGAAGCAGTGGATGAGGCAGAAGCACCAGTGGTTGAGGCACCAGTGGAAGGCTCAAGCATGTGTGCCTTCCGCCCAAAGAATCGAAAGCTGACAATGTGTTTCTTTTTGGTTGTGAGAATGAGAGTCTCGTCAGACAGTTCGATCACTTTGTCTACACTTGCTTGCGTGATCCTTCAGGTACTGCACAAGCTCCCTGAACTTGCTCTCGGGGAAGACTACTTCACAGCAGAAGGTTACCGTCATTCTCGAGTCTTGATACTTTCCGGTTTCAATTGCATGATCAATGGCTTTGTAGAGCCTGCCAATGTCTCGGTCAGAAGGGAGAGTGAAGCTCGACTCAGCCTCGGCTGAGACAAGGATGTGCATCCTGCTAGTGCTGAATTGAGAAGCCATGTTGGCAAGGATACAGATTGTGAAGAAAGGACGAACATGAACTGAAGGGAGATTGATCGTTTGGCGCCAAACTTTCCCATCCAAAACCACGAACTTTCCTCTCATTTGAATCTCTTTCGATTTGAATCGGCCGCGAAGCCCATTTAAATTGGCCGTGAAGCCCATCACTCTCTCACAATCTATCAAAACAAGCAAATCAATGCCAAACATGTGGTCCATCGTTGCCGACCTTGCTGGGGGGGAAGCGGAGTCCAATGCCGTGGTGGAGTATTCTGTCGGATCTGGCGATGGCGCTGTGGTTGGTTCGTTGTGCCTCCAACGATTCGGAAGTGAGGCTCTCTTTCGGCTTGTTGTTTACGGATCGGAGAGTCAAATCATTGCTGTTTTTGGACTTCCTGTTGACTCTGTTTGGGTGTTGGCTCGCCCTTGGAAGAAAGTGAGAAGCGCAAACGCAACGAGAGCAGTCAAGGTGGAGTGCACGTTCAATTCGGAGATGGAGGCAACCAAGTCCCTCACTATTAGGATGCCCTACAGTGACGACTCTATGCGCTTTGCCCAAGCCTTTCTCTGGGCTGAGCAATGCGTCCGTGCATCTTTGCATAAGGACGAGTCCCAAGAGTAGATACGAGCAGACATTGCCAGTATTTGGTAGACAGTAGTAACAGCCTTTATAGTCAAAATGGAATCAACAGAAGAAGAGTACGATGATACAGGAGAACAAATCGTTGCTGAATCAACTCTAGCATTGTTCCAACAACTGTTGGTCCGATTGAAAAGCAGGCGATGGTTTGTAGTGCCAACGTCAAATGATTTGGCATTGGCTAACAATAGTATTACTACAGTGCTCTCGTTAGATTTCCTCACCATCTACCACATGCTGCTTGCCACTGCTATTGTTGTCGAGAAGAGTGATGCCGATGGAACTGTCCAAACAGAAGTGTGCAACGAAGAATCCATCACCGCGCTCAACCAACGATTCAAGAGGCCCAAGCTTCAATTCCGAACAATGGAGATGTCGCTGCTAGGCAGCACTGAGCCACGTCGATTGTTGTTTGTAATCCGAAATAAACCACGGGCGACAGAGATGCATCCGTCCATTAACTTCCCTGGCAGCAAAGTGCACGATGGTGGAGGCAATCGAATTCGACGTCCAGTGCACACGAGATCACCCATTCATTACATAACAAAAGGAGCGGCGACAAGCTAAAAGATACGCAAGATTAGAGATGCAATCAGCAAATGGAAGGGCGCTTACAACACATCATCAGATCAAGAAAATCAAACTAGTAACACAACTACACCAAGCTCCAGAGGCAGCAACAATTCCGACTCGGCAAAGCGAGCCAGAGCAGCAATGACGCCAAGTGCAACACCGCATTCAAATCCAAGAAGACGAATATCATTCAGCCACGCAGTTGTTATCCCAAGAACAAGGACGACACCGAACACCCATGGGCAAGTAGAAGAGCTCGAAACCATCTTGCAACACGAGGAGCCTTCGCTAACTCTATTCAATCACGACGGAGATGAAAGCGACACAGCACACCAAGCCAACAACACAACGGAGCAACCAACAGAACAGGACGAACAATCAGAACAATCCAACGATAGTATTTACCTTCATTCCAACCATTTCAACCTCTCGACGTACGAGGAACTGCTGTCTCCGCACAACTGGAAAGAGCCACCCGAAATGACGTTGGCAAAGGGACTCGACTTCAGTTTGCGTGTGGATGGCAAACGACCTTCGCGGTTTGGTGACGGCTATCTTGAGCTTGTCAAAAGGAAGAGACCTGATGATTCAATGAGGTGGATCATCCTCTGCATCGCAAGATCGTGGGGGTATGCCATTCCCGGACTGGAGAAGAAGAAAAAGCTTTCCATTGCCGACGCAGCTTGTAGGATTGTTGCTTATGATGCTGGTTTCAGCAAGCCTCCCAAAGGGCACCGATTGAAGTATTGGAACAAGCAGTTTGAGACATCGCTCAAGACAGGAAAGATTGTGCTGCAGGATGCTTTGACTTTTTTTGAAGGCAACCATCGTGGGTCTTATCTGTCAAGCTTTGAGCAACCATATCCGGGATACGTATTGTCTCTCTTTCGTCGTGCTCAAAAGCAAGAAGAAGTCGGTGATGAGGCTTCGTATCAGGAAATTGCCGAAAGGATGGTGGAGCTGTCGAAGTTGGAACAAGATGAAGCCAAGCATTTCAAAAGCCTATCCGAATTTCAGCTCAGGAGTTGGTTCGGTTCGAAGAATGGCAAAGCAAAGGCGTCTGTAACCAGACCAATTCTCACAGAGGAAAAGAAGAGGCAACGTGTTAGATGGGTGCAAGATCGACTTACAGAATTGGAGCAGCATTATGTGGAGGGCTTAGCCATTCGGATGGCGCAAACATCCGATTCCGACGACGGTTCTGCCACCGAGGAACAAGACACCTCTCGAGAGCCCCACTCCGGTCCACCGTATTATTGCTTTCTTGATGAAAAGTGGTTTTACATGGTGTCAAAAAGAAGAAAGAGAAAGATTTTGCCAAAGCAACCTGGTGAGCAACTCAGTACAGACGATCTTTATCCCCCTCGGCGTGTTTCAAGCCGACGATTCACCAAGAAAGTAATGTTCATGGGAGTGATTGCTTGTCCCCACACAGACGAAGGGTTTAATGGAAAGATAATGCTGAAACGAGTGAGTGCAACAAAAACCAGCCAACGAGCAACTTACTTCAAGCACATTGTTGACAACTACACGACAAACAAAGAAATCACGACAAATGGAAAGATCTCCATCTTCCCACGATGAAAGTCAAAGATCTTCTCGATGCGATCCAAGCTGTTGCTCATTGGGAGATTGATCAAGAAACATTAGACCGTCTTGTACTGCGATACCCTTCATACACCGCTGCCGGCAAGAAAAAGTGGACCACGATGACCGAAGAAGAAATTGTTGAGCTGGGAAAATTGATTCAACCAAAAGCAACAAGCCAAGCAAAAGTCCCACTGACACTCAAACACATTACCCTTTCATTCGTTCGCAGAAAAGGCGACGAGTTTGAGCAGGATGTTACCTGTGATTCCAAATTCATGACCGAGCACATGTTAGAGATTGGAAAAGCAATCCGCGACAGCCATCAGTGGGTCCCACCACAACAAGAAATTTGCTTGATCATGGACAATGCAGGGGGTCATGGTACAAGAGATTGTATCGATGAGTACGTCCAGAAACTCAAGGAGCAATACAACGTAAGAGTGATCTGGCAAGTGGCGAGGAGTCCAGAGACAAACCTGCTCGATCTTGGTGTATGGATGGGTCTCCAAAACTGGGTTGAAAAGCTCCACCGTCGACGTACAAAAACCAGCGCGGATGCGTTGTCAAGAACTGTAACGGAGGCTTGGGAAAGCTATGATTCAAATCGAAGCTTTCGAAACATATTCAAGCGATGGGACAAGGTGCTTCGACTCATTCTTGTGGGCAACGGAGACAACAACTTGGTGGACAAAGCGCGAAAGAATGTCATGGTCCCAATCGTAATTCAGCCGCAACAAGGTACAATGCCTTCCAATGAAGACGCAGCAGCTCTAGACGATGATGAGTGCCTATTTGTAGAAGAAGAGCCGGTAGTTCGGGAGCTGGAAGAGGCTGATGTTGATGAATGAGCCGCTGTTTTGGCCATCATCGTGTTGTTGTTGTTGCTAGTGGTTGCTGCTGTTGCTGTCGACAGAAAGTGTCAATGTGACTGCTAGATTTAGAGGTTAATACCGTATTCTAATGTCAAAACTTGTTATGAGTCTTGGGGAACGACGCTAAGTCTTTTTCACGGGGTAAATTTCACATTTTAGGGAAGGGTACGGTACTGCATCGTCCCGCGGTAACAATCAAGGCGGTGGGAATTTAGGATCAAAATTTATTTTATCTTTGTGAAAACGGAATAAACACAAAGTCTGTGAAATCATCAAATCCCGCATATTTTCAACAAAATATTTTTGGACTGCTGGTAGCTAAAACCACCAGTTTGAATCTTACATTTCTTTCTTATTTGGCAGGGAAAAATTCCTGGACCGTGGCAAATCCGTCAGACTTCAAGGAAAAGGGGCCTCACCTATGCATGTCTGAGAGCTAGCCCTCCTATTGATCGATAAGGTCTCTCTCTAATGAAATGGGTAGGTCCTCTACTATATCTAACTAATTGAATTACTAGCTAGTAGTACGGACTATTGTATCGTACGACCAAGCAATTAAGGTGCCCGTGCGTACGGTACAGGAAATGGGTTCCGGTACCGGTACCGGTACGGACACAGGAATCACCAAACAAACACTATGTAGCTAGAGGAAGCAACAAGAAGCGATGAATCCAATAGGAGGATTAAATTTCCTCTGCGCGTTGTCGTCCTCTTCTACCATGCGAGGATTCCAGCCACTCGTTGTTCAATCGATTCGATTCAACATCCACTGTTGTTCGTCAAGCTTGGGTTTCTCTCCTGTGTACCATAGGAATTCAACGAGGGAGAGAAGTCAGTGATGCATCCTCAATAATACAGTACATGCTGGTCAATGTTAACACTTGCATTGAAAGCCAGTCCAGGCACTAAGATAGAGTCATACGTGGGGGGTGGGGCAACTTTTGGACTTTTGGACATTTGTTCAAATAATGCGTAACTATGCTTGATTAAACGTAATAATACGTATCTGACGTATGCATACTGAAATGCAAGTTAAACTACATGTTTTATATGACAGGGGGTAGAGAGCACTACATACAGCCTGTGCATATGAACAGAGAGGATGCCCGCAGATTGAGAGCAAGGCCAGCCATTTTTTTGGCCTGAATTCAAAAACGTCCAATTTCCTGTGCAATCGAACAGGATAGCGACGCCTGTTCAATTGCACAGGAAATGGACGGCCTGCCTGTTCATATGTACAGGAGGCTGTACATACCAGGAGCTCGACGTCCTGTTCAAATGCACAGGAATTGTGACGTTTTTTCTGGGTAGGCTTTTACAGTAACACATAGATCTGCCATTACGTTCAGCATTACAGTCAAGCATGTCCTCTGCAAAGAATAGATGGTTGCAACTTCCTGTGTTTTCCTCTTCTCAGATAATGAAAAAGAAATCAGGAGAAACGAAGTCCAAATCTCTCAGTGACAAACCCAAAGCCACAAGCCACAAATGAATGCAAGTTCCAGATATTTTCTGTGGTAGTAGTGGTGGTAGTAGTAGTGAAAGGATCAGTTGTTCTTGTTCTTATGCTTAAGCTCCTGGACCGTCCAACGGTTTTCACTCAGGATTTAAAAAGCTTCCACGACTGACAAAAACTTGACCAGCACAATTAAGGGATTGTTTCTTTTAAGGGATTGTTTAAGGGATAGTCAAAGATTTAAGGGATTGTTGTTAAGGGATTGTTTATTTAAGGGATTGTTTAGGGGATAGTTGAAGAAATAGGGGATAGTTGTATGGTATGTCCATTTGGCGTTAAGGGATTGTTTAGGGGATAGTCCAAGATTTAAGGGATTGTTTTAAGGGATTGTTTCCTTAAGGGATTGTTTAAGGGATAGTTGATGAGTTAAGGGATTGTTTAGGGATTGTTTTAAACGGTCATTCAGTCGTGGCAATTTCAAGATTTTTTAAATCCTGTGTGAAAACCGTCGGACGGTCCAGTCCTTTGTTATCTCATACGCCATACCCTGTTAAGGTAGCTACTAGTGACAGTACCGGTGCACATCACATCGGTACATAGACATTCTCACCTCGTACCGGTACTCATCCATAAAGCTTACAGGTTCTGTACATGTAGTATAGTGATCGTTCGTCGTCGTCCGTGTCTATTTGTGTAAGCGTCGCTGGGGTGCACTTTCAAATACGGAGGAATGTGAAGCCTGTTTGAATTTTTACTGTCCATAGACAGTACGACTTATGCATGCTGCAGCGAACTGGTACATCGTATTGTACTCTCCAAATCATACTTCGTCTCTTAGCGATTAATTGGCAGTTTCAGAGCATTCCCAGAAATTCAGAGTCACTTTTTCTAAACCTCGATCGAAGACTGCCGCGAAATCAGAAATAGGGGGTTTCCATCTGGTAGAAGGAGGTGTTATTGTAGCTGTTGATGTACTCGAGTAGTGTCTATGCAAACGAAACCTGCCCTTCAATTCTAGTACAAATCCTTGAATGCAGAACGGTATCAACGAAGGCTTTGGTGGTAAGTGGAGGAAGCGGTTGCTTTATTTTGAACGAGTGGCTCCCAATATATTAACTTGCTTTTGTGCTTGGTGCCAACTAATTCTTTCAGGTTCTACCGCAGGGTCCAACAACGTCGCGGGGGGCAACTACTCTGGCACTTGGACCAAGGAAGAAGAGGTGTACGCATTGGGAATCGTTGCAGAGTTCACAGCCGGTAACATACCGGGTGTCCAGCGGGGTGCTACTCTGCGAAAATACATTGCCTCCGAGCTAGGTTGCGGTTTTAAACGAGTCTCTAAGAAATTTGAAGGGACTGGATTGAATAGCAGAAAAAAAATACATCCCCAATGAGGCCAATCTTTCTCTTGAGGAGTCTCAAAGGAGGATTGATAGACTGGCTGCCCTCAAGATTAATTTTTTGAGGAGCCGCCAGCGTGTACTTGAGTTTCGTCAGATGAGGCCCAAACGATTGGGACTCGTCACGGTTTGGGAGACGAATTACTCCTCACAACAAATCCCAACATATGTACCTCTCCCGCCAACCGCGGCAGGTGCATCCAGTATTCGGAATGACATCACTGCAGCAGCAAGTGGTTCCACTCAGGGAGGCCTCACGAATACCATGCTCGAGAGCGGCCTTTCCCTCGAAGCGTCGCCATCCAACCATGCTCATCTGCAGCAGCTTGCCACTGCTTCTGGCTTGGGTGGAATTCCAGAGTCCCTGGCACTGTCCCTAGCTTCAGTTCCAACCATACCCCAGCAGACCAGATGGCTGGCACTCCTCATTTGCCGGGGTTGCCAGTTCCCCAGCAAAGATCGGATCCCCCCGTTTACAATCCCTTGCTGGCTGTTCAGCCAGGCTCCACTACAGCGTCGACGACCTACGCGGCTCCAACCGCGATCAGGACCCTGGCTCCACAATTCCCGGCCCAACTGGGCGAGTCTCTTGCACCCCCCTTGCCGAGGAATCCAAGTACCAATCACAACACAACTGCCAGGGCAGAGCTGAACACAAACAGAGCACCCCTTCTCTCCCAACAAGAATGGCAGCAACTTGTAAACAATTTGGCAAGAAATCCTGCAACCAATGGTCCTACTGGAGTACATGACCCTCCTACCCGGACAGACCCAAACACAAACAGCGCACCCCTTCTGTCCCAACAAGAATTGCAGCAAGTCGTGAACGATTTGGCGAGTAATCCTCCACCCCTTCTGTCCCAACAAGAATGGCAAATCGTAAAAGATTTGGCAAGCAATCCTGCAAGCAATGGTCCTACTGGAGTCCACGACCTGCCTACCGGGACAGACCTGAACACAACCAGAGCACCCTTTCTTTCGAAACAAGAATGGCAACAACTTGTACACAATTTGGCAAGTAATCCTGCAACCAATGGTCCTACATTGGTCCATGACCCTCCTACCAGGACAGACTTGAATGCAAACAGGGCACCCCTTCTGTCCCAACAAGACTTGCATCAACTCGTAAACAATTTGGCAAGCAATCCTCCACCCCTTCTGTCCCAACAAGAATGGCAACTCATAAACAAGTTGGCAAGTAATCCTGCAACCAATGGTCATACCGGTACTGGAGTCCAGGATCCTACTACCAGGGCAGACCTGGATGCAAACAGAGCACCCCTTCTGTCTCAACAAGAATGGCAACAACTGGTACACAAGTTGGCAAGCAATCCTGCAACCAATGGTCCTACTGGGGTTCAGGATCCTCCTACCAGGACAGAGCTGAAGACAAACAGCGCACCCCTTTTGTCCCAACAAGAATGGCAGCAACTCGTAAACAATTCGGCAAGTAATAATGCATCCAATGGTCCTATTGGGATCCTGGATCCTCCTGCCAGGAAAGACCTGGACACAAACAGAGGGATCCAGGATCCTCCTACCGGGACAGGCCTGGACACAAACAGAGCACCCCTTCTGTCCCAGCAAGAATGGCAGCAACTCACAAACAATTTGGCAAGAAATGCTGCATCCAATGGTCCTGTTGGGGTCCAGGACCCTCCTGCGAGGACTGGCCTGAACACAAACGGAGCACCCCTCCTGTCTCAACAACAACAACAAGAGCAACTCACAAACAACCTGGCAAGTGTTCCTGCAACCAACGGTCCTACCACTCCTGGAAGGACAAGTGCCGCTGCAGCTGCTAGGGTCCACGATCCTCCTGCATTATTTGAAGGCCACCCCTATTTGTTGCAAGCAAAAAGACCCGCAACTGACAGTACAGAGGGGAATGCAAGAAACGGCGAGGCTCCTTCTCAATGTAATGAAGACCTGATTGATTCTGTCATGTCATTCCCTCAAGTGGTTCGTAGTGCAAGTAGGACAGACTTGTTTGAGCGCCCTTCCAAGCAACCCAAAACAGGAAGATGGTGAAGTGGAGATGTGTATCCTTTTCTGGGGGCTGGCTGTTTGCATTGATCATTAAATGTTGGTCCAAGCAGAGCCCCAGTGCTTACTATTTATTATCAAAAGCGACTTTTCCAAGCGGGACCGAAACCAAGTGGAGCCCCGCCACTGGATCTGTCACTACAAAACACAGATTACTAACCAAACCAACAAAAGCATAAACTAACATCATCTCTGTATCAAGCTCATTGGGCTGAGAGCTTGTTGTGTGTATCCTTGGATCCTTCTAACTCCGTCTGGTTGTGGAGATAGGTTGGTTCGAGTGGATTTGTCTTAGAGAATTCGTGTACACAGTGGAGAAGTATTTGCTTGCCCGATCTTCACTGTTTTGAATGAGGGAGAGCTGGTGCTTCTGTACTGCGTGTGTTGATTCTTGTGTACGATCGTACAGGAGGTACTGTGTAGTAGTCGTGATTGGTCGTTGGAAGAATGAGATGTTGTTGCCTGCCCGTGGTGGTACTCTGCAATGAGGGATGGCGCCAAATTCTTGTTCTTGCAACTCGAGTTCACCGAATATCCTTGTTGCGTAGCAGGAAGATAGTTTCTACCGATTCACTGTGTGTGGTGAGTAGTGTAGATACTGAGTTCTTGCTTGGCAATCGGGAAATCGAAAGGTGCTTCTATCGGAATCAGTCAGCCGATAGAGGTACGGATGTACGACTCGGTCGGTTGGCTGGCTTCGCGTGGGAGTGGACTAGGACGTTGTTCTTGTTGTCGAGAATGGACTGAGCAGAAAGTATTTGCTATGGCTGAGCAAAGGATTATCAGCTCGATTTCTTCTGAGCAAACAGAATGAATTCCTTGTCTTTCGATTCGGTCGTTCGTCTTGGAATGCCTGCGAAGATGCTCTTTGCGACTGACAGATGCAGTTCCTATTCTATTCCTATGGACAGGTGATAGATCGGGGACTATTTCTTGTAGTGGCAAACAGCGTCTCGGTGGCGAAACAAGACAACTCGATACTTCGAATTTTCCTGTTGGTGTTTTGTGATTTGTTGTTGGGTGATTGGCGTTTTGGATAATGACTCCTCTGTAGAAACAGTACCAGGTATACGTGGGATGACTGGAATTCTCTGGAATGGCAATCACTGATTCGCGCATGACTTGTAGGGATGTTTGTGGGATGTAACTTTTTGAATATAGCTCTGATTGATTACTTCCAAGCACAATATGCTTGTCTTG
>CAICTM010001299.1:0-32118 GCA_903772945.1 Seminavis robusta | reverse complement strand
GAGAGGAGATGTATCCTATTTTAATGTTGATGCAACCCTAGTCAAAGTGTCGAAGAAAGAATTTATACTAGTAGTTGCATGTAGAAGTATGCAGTTAATATTGTACAGTGCCTGGGCTCTTGCGAGCTACGCTTGTTTTGCAATTCGCTTGACAACATTGCGCATGAATGTATCTGAGCATACATAACTGCCCCGCGACAGCCTGCAGACAAGGAGGCGGCAGCGTCTTAGAGATATCCGCTGAATGCTTTGTCGATCACTCCAAGGCTGAACGGCTTGGAGATGTAGCCATCTCCCCCAGCATCCGATGCCTCTTCCTCGAACTTCTCTGATACGTTAGCCGTCACAAACACCACCTTGGGAAGCGCCTTGTCACCTCGATGCTTTACGATGAGCTTCGTTGCCTCTAGACCATCCATGATGGGCATCTGGTGTTGGCAAGAATCAAAGTTTCAATCTGTTAGAGATCCATAGTGTGCAGTTTGCTGTGAATCATTTCTGCTCGTGGACTTACCTGCATATCCATGAAAATGAGATCAAATTCCTGTTCTTTATTCTTGGTCACGGCTATTTCCCCATTGTCCGCAAACTCCACGTTGGTCACTCCCAAGCGACTGAGCATCCTGCCAAGCACCTTTTGGTTGATAATGTTGTCTTCTGCAACCAATATTCGAAGTCTGTCGTAGGAGATGGGTCTGGCAGCTTCTGGGCTCTCGACTTCCGGACCTCCATGCGAGGACGCCTTCATTTGGGCCGCCAACGACCGTATCAACACGGACGGCAGTACTTGCCGCAACGACCGAAAGTGAAGGTTGGTTTCCTTGACGCCGTAGTTGGGCCCATGCGTCACCATGGCGGTCTTTTGCTTGGTCAAATTTTTGAATTGCTTGTGCTGAGTCGCATCGTGTAGTTGCTCGTCCACCAAAGTGAGATAGAATCGATCCTTCTGCAATCCGTTGTTGGGGGGTGACATGGTTTCCAACAACGACTCCATGCTGTCGAATCGGCGAACATTGTTGACGCCCAACTCACTTAGGAGATTGCTTCCCGAGTTGCTACCGGGTTGTTCAATGGAAATGATTTCCCCTCGCTGGAGTTCCTTGGTCAGGGGTTTCACATCGAACAATTTCCCCGTAAAGGGAAAGTCTACGGCAAACTCGGTCCATTGTCCCACGACACTGTCCACCGAAATGGTTCCACCCAACCCCTTGACCAACTTGGTGACAATGGCCAAGCCGAGGCCTGAGAAAAGCATTGTAAATAAGTATGTGAGCGGCCACTGTGATACTAATAGGCAAGACACACAAACAGTTCGGAAACGTACCTGTACCACCATGGCTGGTTTCAATCATGGAATTGGCTTGCTTGAATGGTTTAAAGATACGGGTGAAGTCCTTCCTTGGTATTCCGTTGCCATAATCCTTGACGCGGAAGCGAAGGATCTTGTCACACGTTCTCAATCCTTCACTCAGCTGATCTTCTTCGGTCAACATCATGGCCCCCGGCGGTGATTTACTACTCCCCATGCTGCTGCTGCTGTCTTGTTTCTCTGGTTCTTTGCCACTGAGAAAGGGGCAGCCTCCCGCCGTGGCTGGTTGACTTGGAGGAGCATCTTTGGTTGGTTCTTTCCCACTGAGGAATGGACAGCCACCACCACTACCCGACGGCTTGGACGAAACCGGTTTGTCGGTTTCTGCCGCTGCCGTCTCGTCCCGTTCGGTTGTAGCGTTCGTCGGATCAGGTCTCTCAGTGTCCGCCTCCTCTCCTTGCGGTTGCGGTGCTGTATCTTCTAATTGTTGTTGCTGTTGTCGATACGGATTCTCCACCAACCCCACCTTGAGTTCAATGACTCCTTCGGGCGGACTAAACTTGACCGAGTTTCCCAGCAGATTGTAAAGTATTTGTTGCAGTCGTCGGTTGTCCATGTCAATGGTTTCGGGTACGGCCGGATCATAACTGGTGGCCACGGTAAGGTTTTTGTCGCGTGCCTTTTGGGCAATGGAGTGTACGACGGCATCCAAACAGGTTTGTATATTGGATGGTTTGACGGCAATTTCGACATTACCCGTTTCGAGTTTGCTGTAATCGAGGACATCATTGACTACCGTCAAAAGTAAATCCCCCGATGTGACAATCATTTGTAGACAGTCCTGTTGGTAAGGACTGAGATTGGTTTCTTGGAGTAGCGAGGACAAGCCAATAACGCAGTTGAGGGGTGTTCGAATCTCGTGGTGATACTGGCAAATGTCTGCAACTGCGCCTGTGAAGCGGCCTCCAACTTGCGATTGACTTCTTCGAGTGATTCGTTGGACTTTTGGAGTTCCTGGGTTCGTTCCTGGACCCGCTGCTCGAGCGTATCGACGAGTTCCTGGTTCTTGCGAACGGCATTGTATGCTTGAATGAGATTGGAACAGGTCGTGACGAAGGGCTCTAGAAACTCGACATCTGCCTCTGTATATCCGCCGGGTTTGTTGGCAATGCCGACCATGCCACAGTTGTGCGGGTCCATTGTCATCGCGCGTGGTGGATTCGAAAAAGGGAATTCCCAGAAAGTGATCGAGCGGAGGATGTCCTTCCGGGATCCCGCAGGCCGCCGGATGATCCTGCGGTGCGTTGCAGACCATTGGTTCGGCCGTGACAATGACTTGGCCAAAGAGAGAGTTCATATTGAAGAATTTCAAGCCGTGATCCACATTGTCATTGTAGAACGCTCTTGTCACGGCATTCCACGCAATGTTGGTAATGGCATGCGTCTGTAGATAGGGCGATCCATCTTCTTCCTTGTACATGACTTCGCCAATGAACCCGTACTCGCTGTCCATCAGATCCAACAGCTTTTCCAACAACGTCCCAAAGACCACACGGGGTTCTTCGCGCATCAAGTACTGACGCTGCACAGTGGCAATGCCATCCAGCAAACGCAACTTGTCGTGGTCCAGTCTCGCTCTCTTGCTGGCGGGTTGATCATTACTAGTAGTACTTGTCGTCGAGCTCTCGGAACTGGCGGCCGTCGCAAACGAAAGATCGTCGTCGTCGTCGTCGTACTCGTACTCGTGATCCGTCACCACAATCTCCTCTGCGGCTGTCATGGTCGTCATGTCTTGTCTTGTCAAATACTTTCTTGTGGGCTTTTTGTTCAAAGTAGAACAATCTCATTTGAGGAGCGTTTGCTTGTTGTGTTGGTTTTGCTGGTCGAAGAAGCGGGGTTCGACGGTTCGCCAGTGGGCAAACTCTCGCGCTTACCTGGCGATCAAATCTCAGCCTCCATCTCTTTCCATCTCCGGTGCCGTTGTGCCGTTCGGTGCCTGTGGCCTGTACCGGTTCCAGTACGAGGTGTACACGGTCCGAGAAACAGATGGTTGCCGTCGAAAAACACGAGCAAGACGACACAGTACAGTAGATCGCGATTCGCGATTGGTGTCGTCAGTAGCAGTGATGTCCTTTGAAGAAATCTAGGGTTTTACACGGATGTTAAATAAAAGATGACGCCTACTGTTCTGCGGAAAGTCAAATAAGCTTGACATTCGGCAAACAGGTCAGCTGGTACGACTGTACCAGCTACAACTCGCATTTATAAGAAGCCGCTGAGGCCTGACTGAGAACTACTAACTAGCTAGCCACGGTACTCCAGTAGAGCGCTAGCTAGAGCACTGATGAGCACTGACCATTCGCCCAGTTTCGCCAATGGCCATACGGTACGTAACAACAAAGCAACAGCAAGCAAGAAGGAAGAAGTTATTTGTCGAGATCAATGGACATTTCAAGGAGAAGAGCAGCTTATAAATCAACTCCACAGTCAGTCCAGAGTGACTCAGTCAGTCAGATGAACGTCAGAAAAGGAGGGAACACGAGGTTTTCGCAATGGGGCTGCGATTGAAAAGAAAATGAGAAAGGAACCTCTCGATTGCTATGCTCGCAGAAAAGATCTGATGATGATTAAAGATTCGATTCAAAGATTCTGACCCAAAAGCTCACCAAAGGAAAGCAGTGACGGCAGCTGCTGAGATATCATAGCTGTGACGATACAGATAGATAGATTTTAAGATTGTTTGGGGCTCGACCCGCAGCTGCACAATAATCGATCTGTTCAAGACTTATCAGTGATGATTCACCTCGTGGGTTTGCCGGAAGGTACCTGGTATGGTACTGTCTTTGTCTTTGTCTTTGTCTCACTGTCTTCTGTCTTCTGTCTTCTGTCTCTACTCAAGGTAGTCTAGCTGTGGCCAGTATTAAGACACTGTTTCGCTTGCAACAGGGATTGGACAGATATCCTTTTAAAAGACTTTGATCCAGCTGGAACAATGATGGTACCGGTACCAGTACTGTACTGAATAACTGTATAGTAAAGTCAGAATCCGGTGATCTTCATTATTCATTTTCAGCAAAAAGAATTGTTTTGAATTTTTCCCATTTTCATATTCCTCTTCCCCTGAGTGGCGAACAAGCCTGGCAATGTTAGGAGATTGAATGAGATCAGTGAGATGATGACAACTCTATGGATTGTAGCAGCAGTGATCCTTTGGACCTTGTGTTCAATCGAGGTCTCCTCCACCCAATCATCAGTCTCTTTCCAAGTGTTTCCCAACATTTCTGCGTGCCATGACAAGTCAGGGACCGAAAATGCTCTCATTCCACTGTTACCCACAAGCACATTCGAAGAATGCCTGGATCTAGCGGCAAACCGTTCGTGCTACTCGGTCTGTTGGTCCAAACAAGCAAAAACCGACAATTGCCATTGTCACGTGACGCCCATTTGGATGCCTCTGCCAAACACTTCCGTGGATTCCGCCGTTCTCGATTGGCCCTGCACCAGCCCAAAGGATTGCTCGTACAATGGCATTTGTGATACCACTTCTAGTAGTAGTAGTAGTACTCCGAAATGCCACTGCCATGCCGGATGGGGTGGAGTACGATGTGGAGCACTGCAATTCCTTCCCGTCCACAAGGACACTCCTGGATTCCGTCAAGTCAATGCCACGACAAGACACAATATCAGTACGTGGGGAGCATCCATTCTATGGGACCACCAAACGCAACAATGGCACGGATGGGTTTCGGAAATCGTCAATGAATGTGGCATTAATGCGTGGAACGTAAATTCGCAAATTGTCCACATTACCAGTCATTATAGTCCTAGTGGTCCCTTTCAACGACAAGATATCTTTGCCACTCCCTTTGCACACGAACCCAGCGTCACGAGAGGACCTCGAGGCGAATGGGTCATGCTCTATTCGGCATACAACAACCTCACTCGTCATATCACTCATCATCACGAAGGATACAATGCCAGCACGTGGCAACGAGTGGCGTGTACCAATTGCAGTCAAGGAGCCAGTCTCTCTCCAGTGGGGAGCAAGGGATGTCCCTTTCAACGAGGACAACCCACGAGACTCAATCATCTCTACATTCAAATGATGGCGATTGCATCCCACCCCAATGGGCCTTGGAGACACGTCGAAATACCCAAATTGACCATGCCGTGGGATTGGAATACTGCCATGACCATTCGCCCAAATAGTGAAGAGGCCATTGCCCTGATTCGAGGTGGTATGGTATGGCACGCCCACCAATACGATGATCCCCACAGTTGGCATCCACTCAATGGTCGTGCTGATCCAGATGATGATCACCAACCATCTCCACACTGGCCAATTCCCGTCGAAGATCCATACATTTGGTACGATGACACGAATGGCGTCTATCATGCACTGGCGCATTGCTTTGACCCCTTTTTTGGAGTGCATGCCTATGCCGCCGACGACAAACACCACCACAACCATTCTTCTTTGAAAGTTTTGAATTGGACCGTCACGGGAGTTGCCTACGACAATGTCGTTCACTTTACCGATGGGACCCAGTACGCCTTTGGCCGTCGGGAACGACCCTTTTTGATTTGGGGCAAAATGGGACAACTCGTGGCTCTCTCGAATGGAGTCGCCTATGGGACACCCAATCCGTTTGCCGTGGGCCATGACATGACATTTACACTGGTAGCGCCCATTGTGCAGCAACAACAACAAGCAATAACAAGCAGTCACCAACTGAAACGGACTACTCGAGTATTAGCTACAGTGTAGTTGACTGACAGCAGAGACGACAAGAGCCACCTTTTGAGCAATCTGGCCAAGCTAGCTAGGTCCCTTCCAAAACAAAACTGGCCGCAACACAATCACTCCACCAGCCTTTGTGGTGGGCAATCGAGCTAAGCTACCGTACTGGTACTACCTGGAAGGAAGATACATGTATGTGAGTGGCGAAATTCTATCTATCTAGCTGGCTATCCGGACACATGTAGTGGGAGTAATGCACTCACTACGGTAGCTAGCTAGTGAAGCAAAACGGAACAAGACCACCAGCTTTGTGTTTCGTGTGCCGAAGCAGCAAAGAAACTTGGGGATACATCATACGGTAGCTTGGAGGAGGTGTTGCATAACGGAACAAAGCACATGAACTTTTTTGTGGGTTCACCAGTTGCTAAAGGATCCCTTGTTTGCACAACCGTTCGGAACAAGACAGACAGATGATGCTCTGATGCCGATGCTTTGCCGTAGCTAGCTACATGTACCTGGTAGTGGCCGGTCGACCACTCACTCGTCGAACCTATTTTAATCCCAGCATTCTGGTGACTGAATGTTGGCGCTACCGCTCGGCTTCCCAGAAGTTCTAGTTAGAAACACAATTTTACGGTTTGCCAAAATTGTGAGGCGTACTTAGGCTAAAATAAGTCGTCCTGCTCATGTATCCATAGTACTTAAGGTTGACAGTTACATCAATGAGTGGCGCGGCACCAATCGTACATTTTGGACCAACCTCCACTGCACTCCGATGAAGGTCGATCTTTCGCTCTCTCGCATCATCACTCTTGCATTCTCACAGGCAAGTCAACCCACGGGTCAGCGGTGCCAGTTAACCGCATTATAGAGGTGCTTCAGTGCCTGTCTTCTCCTCCTTATAGATCAAAAGCTCGTAATCGCGCTCCACTCAACAATCCTCAGTCAGTATCATCAGATTACCAGCAGCATGTTCTGGTCTTTCTGCAACAAAACCAAAGTGGGAATATGGCCTTCTCTTGTTCTGTTCCTTCTTCCTAGAGACTCTTGCTCTCAATCATCCGTCCCCTATGTTGCTTACAAGTTATTGACGGCGCAACAAATTTCCGACACTCTGACGAGTTGGCAGGTGGAATATCCCAACTTTGTGACAACGCATACGAGTCAAGAAGAATTTGGATTACCTGCTGCAGGTTTCTCCTACGATTGTCCCTTTGATCCCCAAGTCGACGGTTGTCTCAACTACTACGCCGTAGTACAAGACTATGTGGCCCATCCACCGGGATCTACCAGCAGCAATCGACTTCCTACCATGTTGCTCAGTGGAGAACTCCATGGCAATGAACGGGTCGGACCGACCGCCGTCATGGAAGCCACGAGAATTCTCCTCGAAGCGGCGGCGTGTCAAGCATTGCCACGGTTTACTCATAATAATGACACGCAATGGGAATTGGACTCTGCCAAAGCAGTGGCGTGTCAAGGTCGACTCTCCGATCGATACGGCATGTCCGATATCCAACAACAATGGCTGGCACGATTGGTCAGTACAAGGCGGATCATTGTCGTCCCCACGGCCAATGCGTTGGGGTATTATCGCAATGCGCGAGAAGAAGGAAATGTCGATCCCAACCGTGATTTTCCCTATGATCATTTACCATCCGATACGGATGAATGTATGCGCACCATTGCGGCACGGACCATGAATGAACTTTTTCGGCATTATATGATTAGCAACAGTTTTACATTTCACGGTGGCACCGAGTTACTGGGATATGAGTGGGGCAATCCGACCCATTTTGGATACGTGTCACCCGATGATATTGCCCAAGATCAATTGGCACGATCGTACAGTGTCTACGGTGGGAGCTTTCAGGGGAACAATGGTCGATATCATCCCAATTACTTGTACGGGGATATGAATTCCATCATTTACTATGTCCGAGGAGGATTCGAGGATTATGCCTATGCGGGGAGTTGGGACAATACCAACATGGTCGTCTGCAATCCCAACACATATGGTGGATATCCAGCGGAAAAGACTACCTATGATGCCGGGATGCTTCGTTCCTTCAACATGTTGGCAGAAACCAGTTGGGTCAAATCACCCAATGACAATGATTTGGGAACGTCACTAAATGTCTTGTACGAAAACAGTGACTCTGGCAACACCAAGAAGCGACAAAGAAGAAGAACCCAAATTGGAGATGATGACTTTTATCCCTCGGCGTCGGCACGGCTAGAAGCCAATGAACGCATGGCACAGGGGCATATTCCACGCAATATACGTCTCTCCATTGCCGCTATTGAAATGATCCACCCCTATGTACGCATCACAGCTGTCGATGGCTTGGAATTGCCCGATGATATTGTGCCATTGGCATCTCGTGGGTACAGTGACCATCCGGCTTGCAACAATCGTGCTTTGGTATTGGATGCTCAAGAACGATTATTGGAACAAGCCGTCAAGACGGGAGCACTCCCCGTCATGGAGATCCCACTGGCGGACACTGGTGGCCTCCTCGATCTGCAGTGGACCGTGGGAGGTGCCATGACAATTGATCAAACACAGTTATGGGTAGCTGCTATCGATGATAGTGCTGTAGCGGCGAATGATGCAACTGCCTGGTTGCAAGACTACATTTGTGGAGATCCTTTGAACGAAGTCATGTCCCTGTCCCAGCGACTGGAGCCAAATGCCATCAAAGCAGCGTTTACCGCCGTGGGCACACCACAACAGGGCACTGGATTCTTCTCGGCATTTGGGCCTCGACCAATCCCACTGGATGACACAATGGGACCCGTCTTTCATTCTATATTGGATTTGGCTTCTTTGAACGTGAATGCGGAAACGACACTCGTCGTTTTGGCCAGTGCTCAAGTCGATAGTTCCTGGACACAGCTGCCAGTCAACACGCCAGTGGCACCATCGAACACGGGACCACAGTCTCACATGGTCCAGGTCAGGACCAATGCGAATTGGAAACATGTCAATAGCCAGGGCTATGTTGTTCAAGGACAAACCGAATTCTTCACGGAACCTATTCTGATACGATTGTTGGATAGCGGCAGTAGCGTGACAGCGGCAACACTGGTCAACGACCGATTCCAAAAGCCATCGGAACGACCAGGTCTCAGTACCACGGTCCCGGACAACACGGTGACAGGGAGCGGTAGCGGTAGTGGCATCAGCGTTGGTGGTGTCAGTGTAAACATTGTACAGGTGGAAGACATTACAGAAGCCCCAACCCTCCAAACGGAAGCGCCTACGTTCGATGGATCCGTCGAGGCAACCATGGAGGCAACGATGCTCCCAGAAACCCTTCTTCCCACCGCCCTCATGAAGAAACAAGAGAAAGCAATGCCAGAACCTTCCCAATCCGCAGCTGATATTGAACGAAGTAGCAGTAGACTGAGAAAACCTTCGGACAAACCTGGTCAAGGAGGACAGAGAAGACGGGAGCAGCAAACCCCACAGCAACAGCACGCTGTGAAAAGAGGGAGATCTAGAGCAGTCAGGGGGGAGCAACCTCTTCAGGAGAGACCATAGATTTCCTTTCGTTTTCATCTTTCCCTTGTTTTGGAGTTCTTACCAGCATGCAACCAGACACATAGATACACTAGAGTATGAATAATCTTGACTTATGCATATTTATTTATCTTCTAGAGTGGGATCCTCTACGCTTCGAATGTACCTCTGACTGCATTGTCATCAAAGCATCGACACTGAAACCCATCCCGAGCCCATGCTGAGAACTACCGTCTCTTGGTGGTTCATCAAGACGGCTGATCACCTTGCAACCCGGGCAGATGAACCAGTTCACGTCACTGATACAGAACAGATCTCTAGCACAAGCCAGGCAAGAGACACTCGTGTAGAAATCTCTGGCCACTGCTTTCTTGGTCTCGTTGACACGACGCAAGCGGGCCCGAACACCAGGAGAAATGTCCACCATGACAATGGCGTCGTCATCATCCTTCATGCCACTGCTTTTTCTTGTACCCTCCTCATCCGTGAGATACTTCGTGTCATCCTTGAGTCGCGGCATGTTCTCGTCGATGCCAGAGAGGAGCCGAGGCGGGAGACGAGGGGGCTGCTTTGACGATCTCGTCGATTCGTGCCCCCGAGTGTCACACGATCGATGCGAGGACGACGACAGCACGTCGGCGTCACTGCCTTGGTCACGGCGACTACGAGGATGATGATGTTGCTCTAGAAGCTCCCTTCGACGGCTCTGTCGCCTCGCTTCGTAACGTGACGAGAGCCCCGAACCAGACACCAGCCTTCCGTTCTCGTACGGCGCCGGTTGTTCTGGTGGTCTCTGTTCTGTTCTTCGACGAGAACCGTAGTGCACATCCGTCCGACACATGCGTTCCTCTTCGACTCTGCCATAGTCACTGTCGTGATCATGGTCGTACGAAAAGTGTTGGGAATGGTAGCCCCTTTCATTGTAGTAGTACCCATCGTCCTCAACAGCACGATGGCGATGGTCGTACGAATCTTGGTGGCGCCGTTGGTGACCGGTACGATAGTTCCGAGGGACGTGAGATTCACTGTAATAGCTTCGATCATCACCGTAACCCTCGTCCCTCCCAAATCGGTAGTCGTCATCCTCGTACCCGCGCACAGAATGAGCCATCCTTCTTTCGTCTGAAACATGACCATAGCTACCATTACCAGCATATGACTGTCTCCTTGTGGCTGGCGGAGGTCTCTCGTCGGGATAGTAACCACCACCGTGATGGTCTTGCCTTGGCGAGTAATTAGTGTGGTACCTTGCATCAAAGTCACTATGCCTTCGGAGTTGAGCATCTGGATGAGGAAGATGATATGGCCTGTCTCGACTCATGTCTCTTCCTTCCATGGACCTGACGTCGCCTCTGGGGTAGTGTCGCTGATGATAAGCGCCATCACTTCTAACGCCCAAGCCTGTATACTTATCATGCCTTCGCCCATCATCTACTAGATACCCACGTTCCAAAGGCTGATAACACGTGATAATAATGCAACGGCAAGAAAGAAGAATCAACGTGAGGGCATTCCAGATATCAATGACAGGGACAACTCCCACTTCTCAGGATCACACAAGTTCAGGGGCTCTTGGGCTGTACTAGCTAGTACATCCAAGGGCGAAGCTAGCAAGGGTACCACCTCGTTACAAAAGGTGCACAACCCATCATGCAGAGCAAACCCATGAAGCACAGAATGTTATTTGCCAAACAGAAAAAAGAACTCACATCATCATAGAGGACCGAATTTGAGAAATCCGTGCAAGAAGTGGAACCCGAAGTACACCTTCTCATGCTGGGGGATAACGAAGAGCTGCTGTTGCTCATGGAGCCAGTTTCAGGAGTCCAATCATCGTCGCTTTCATACTTGGGACGGTGATACGGATCCTTACGCATCCATCCATCGGTCCTGGAGGGTTCGCGAGCTAAAGAACATCGATTAAGGCGTGGTAAGCACGTGTGTCAGGGTTTACAAAAAGAACAGATCACATTCAGGAATTGATTGCAACTCTATTACGTACGTGAATACCGACTTTTATCCATCCCCACGTTGATGCCAGAGGGTTCCCGCCTTAGTGGCGGATGAGCCGCATCATGGACGCTCCCACCACTGTTAAAGCGGCTGGAATGCTCCGTTGCATCATCCCACTGATGGCCGCCATCACCTTCGTAGAGAGCAGCACTCGTGCTTCTTCGGTTCATGGTAAGTGATAACCCCTCCCTTTAGTAGATAGATAACAAGAAGGTAGCTGCCACCTGCCACCGATCTTAAAACAACACCAACAACACCAACACCTAACTATCACAACACAAGCACTTCATTTCCTGGCTCGGTTTACCTTTACGTCTTTTCGGTTTCTTTCTTTGTGGCGGCTGTCTTCGACTTTTTACACTCTGCTTCCTCCAAGCTCCAAGCGGAACAGGCGACACCATTACTTAAGGACCCAAAAAGATGCCAAGAATGACCCTCAGACTTAATAAAACCGCAGACCAATAATTCAACACTTTGAAGCAAGAAGCGCGATCACGAACAAATGATTTAACTTCGTGACGGCCTAAGGTGGTCTTCTATGTGAGGAAGTCTGGAGTATGGTACTACTTGAGTAGTAGCTTGTGGTTCGTGGGTGGCCTTGGGGTTTGGTGGCGCGAGGAGTGTGTGGTGTGTGGTGCATCCAAACATGCCGGTCAGTAAAGCCTTCAAGCCTTACTGTACGACCATTACATTGAACATCATCACTGAATCACAAAACGGCATCCAAAGTAAGTAACTGGTATCTCTAAATAAAATATCAGAATGTGGCATGTGGTCATAGGGAAAGCATATTGGAGTCATGCTCACTAATTCCTTCTCTAGTTCTCCTTGTGCGATGGTTGTGACAGTTGTGACTTCTTGGGAGAAAAAGGTATTAAAGGATACTTACCTAGTAGACATTTCACGCTGAAAATGACCTCAAACACACTAGGGCAGTGCCCCGGAACCACTGCTGGATCAAATCTCAATGGGACCTCACAATTTGGCTCAGATCCTTCACACACAAAACCTGTAGAGATAGCCATAAAAACACCCTTCATAGATATCAGCAGCAGCTACAGCTACAACATCAACACAACCATGGTATCCAACTTGTTTCGCCTTGTCCTCCTCGGCCTTTTCAGCTTGGCCGTGGAAGGTAACAACAGATATGAAATCTTCTTTTCCTACACGATGAATGAACAAGACGAAGATTGTTGGGGCCAAGAAGCTGCAATCCGAGACATCGTGACGTTCCCTGCCCTCGAGGAACAGGACGAGCTAACCGAAGTCCGTGGTAGAGCATGGAGGGTCCGGACGAACAATGGCCGAGGTAATAACAATCGAAGAGGCCTTCGTGTTCGTGTGTTGAATAATTCCAACAGGGACGTGAAAGAATTGGAGGAATCGATTCGGGAAAGTGCCCAGAAACTGATCACTGAGATGAGTGACGAAGACAAAGAAAGGGTCCCCTGCCTGAAAACGGACGCCATGCCCGAAAACAGTAATAACGATGAAAGCCAAGTGCCTCTGGTCTTTGTCGTCATGTCCCCTGTTGAATCCAACGGTCAGGGCAACGGTGGTGATAGTAACCCTGGTCAAGGCAACGGCGGCGATAACCCAGGTCAAAGCAATGGCCTCGGCAACGGCAACAACAGGCGGGTGGAAGAAGCGGATGTGCTTGAGACGTCTCCTGAGGGTGTGGAAGGAAGAAGGCTTGGAGATAAAGAGTGTTTGGACGATGCAAAAAAATATTGCCGTGCGGGTATCTATTATTACTGCGACTTTTGCTGCGATTGCTAAGTTCCCGGCACCTTGCATTGGGGCTTGTCTCCGCAAGCTATGTCAAGCGACCACGAGGGCGGTGGGCTTCCAAGTTCATAAACACTGTACAATAAAAAGACTAAACCATAATCACAGTTTCAAAGCAACCGTTTCCTTGACTACTATAGCTAGCTAGCTAGCCGAGGATGTACCTCTAGTGGACTCGATTGAATCAATTCAATCAGGACAAAGCGGCTCAGTCAGACATGGTGAAAAGAGGGCTTGTGCTTCGGTCAAACGGCGTCTTCCTCGACGACTTTCTCCACCACCTCAGCCGTCCGCCGTCCGCAATCTAGATGACATGGGCAGTTCACTGGGACTACCCGGTGCTGGTACGACCTCATTGTGCGGTGTCGGAACTGAACGATTGTGCTAGACTACTAGAGTTGGGGAGCAGTGCGGGATTGGTCCTATCTACCTAGTGCACCAACCTAGAGATATTGGAAACCAAAGGGTGAGTACCGGTATCTCACGAAGAGGCACTATTGTCATCTTCCATTTGGATGCTCAAAGCAATGAGTGGCTGGAGACCAGCCAGCTCTGATTGACTCCTGCTTGTGACTAGTTGTTGTAGTGGTAGAGCTCAGCTACTAGCTAGTACAGACTTGCGATACCATGATGTAATGTAATACGCTATGATTAGTTATCTATCTTGCCTGTTTGGCAACCAACTCTGCTTGCATCTGAAACAAAGTCTCGTACGTGAAGCCCAGGCCCACACCTCGTCTTCGGATAACCTCTCCATCCGCAGGGGCATACAGACCCTTGGACTCTTTCTGCCTGCGCTTGTTCTCACCTTCTTCCAGAGGGCTGATGGAGTGGCACGCGGGACATACCAGGTACTTGACATCCGCAATGCAAAAGAGATCGCTGGTGCAGGCATAGCAGGCAGCGGGAACGTAATAGTCCTGTGCAATGGCATCCATCGTTTCTTGGGTGCGTCGGAGACGGGCTCGGACGCCAGCTCCAATTTCAATAAAGATATTATCATCAGGACCCGGCGGGACATCAAGATGACGTTTGCTTCCTTGGCTGCCGTGGTCGCTGTGGACAGGGATCGTTGGTAATACCAGTGGTGTATCTTCGGGGGAAGCTCCTTCTAGCCTCTTTCTCCTTTCTTTTTGTGCTTGCTGAAGTTGCTGTTGGGCCGAGTGGCGATCGGATCGTAGCTCCTTTTCAACCTGCTGGAGTGTGCTCTTGGCGTCAGCAAATGCTTTCACCTTGGCACTACCATCGGTTCTATTAGGATCATATTGCACTGCATAAGCACCTGGTCTTCGTGGCGGTACATCGACACCCAGCTTCCTTTTGGAGTCCACAGACTTTACGGACCAACGTGAAGAGCTGGTATGTTCGGACTCTACGTTGAGGTCATTCCTCTCGGGTCCTTGGCTGGGACACTGTAGCAGCTGTGGACCACGACGCCAAAGCGGCACGTCCACCAAATGAAGGCCGTCATCAGGCCAGTCTTCTTGCAATCTTCGATCACTGTAGTGATGCCCGTGGTCTTCGCTTTGACGGCCACGACGGCGCCAGTCATGGTGAGGTTCACGAGGGGGTGTCTCTCGCCATTGCCTTCCTCCATAATTATTTTGAGGTGCATGAGAGTACCAATGGGATTCAGAATTCCTGTACCTAATGGATTGATCCTCCACAACATGCTGCTGCTGCTGGTAGTGTGTGCTCCTGTAGTAACCGCCATCATGATAATGGTGTCTGGTGGGGTTATGATGCCTTCTGTCTCCCGTGAAAGCATAATCATCATAATATCTACTGGAGACGTAACCGTGATCTCTGCGACTGTTATTATGGTCTCGGTAATGGTTGTAATCTTCGTCGTGACGAGGCAAATAGTCGCCCCTATCATGACCTTCGCTGCTTTCAACCTGGGTAAACACAATAAAAGAATGCAATCTCGTGTCAGCTGCCACACCAAGCAGTATACCAAATAAAAAACCACAGTGCCATAGGCAAACTAAGCTTACCAATTCTCTCACACGGAGTGACCGGGAAGATTCCATGAGCGAGCACGATGCAAAACTCTCGGACATGTCTCTGGCGGTGCTTTCACACGAAAGGGAAGCCCGAGATTCGTTCCATTGGTAGCTTGACAGCAGCGAAAATCGTTGATCTTGGCAGTGATAAGACTTAATTTTGTCCTCTCGGTGCTGGTTCTTCTCTGTTGGATAATGCCCCTCCTGTGTACGGTATCCAATGTCAGTCTGCGTCTCAATCTTTTTCTCCTTCCGATAACGGGGTTCTCTCAGATAATCTACCCCACCTGAGCTACCACCTGTTACCCAAACAAAATAGGTGTGAGATATCACTTGCAACAGCAGGATAAGTAGCAGGGATTTCGTTCGTTCAGTCACTTACGAGAAGGATATTGCTCCCTCATTGCGGGGGTAGCACTAGTAGACTTTTGCAACTGCTTTTGGCCATCCCTCGCTCTTCGTGGCTTTGGATTGCAATCTTTGTGGCTGGACCCATTCAAGAAACGAGTATCTTCCTCAACTTCGTGTTCATGGTTACGTTCCAACTGATAGCTCGTCATCGTTGGTTCGTATTATAATTGCACTGATGATCTCTCGCAGATAGAAGGAAGCTGCAAATCAAAATGGTAACCTCAGCACAAGCTTGCTTTTAATGGGTGCTGTGAGCTGTCAGGATGTTACCGGTACCCAGTACCCAGTAGACTACTAGTACTGGCAGTACTGGCCTCAGTACTGCTTTTGCCGACACTCGCAAGGTGATGGACTTGGGACTTGGGCTCACAGCAGCGACCGCCTTGATCTCGAAATTACTTAGAGAATAAGCCTCGACGGTGTCGCTTCTTGGCCTTCTTACCGATTCCTCAGTTTGTTCTCAGCCATTACCCAAGTCGAGGGGTTAAGTTTCGATGTCACGCTTTATTCACCTTTGCCCATGACACAAAGATGCCCAACACTGAGGTGTTGTTTCGTACAGTAGGTTGTTTTGGAATGACTCAATCCCTTATAATCCTCGTCTTCAATGGAGGGCTTATTAGCATCCGGACCGTGGCAATGTGGCAGCTGGCATTGGCAGTACTCAAAACATCAAACCACTCGCCGCCACCACCACTGTTTGATTATTTATTTATTTGTTGGCCACTGCCCCGAACTCGTTCCAGTCATTCACAGGCATCTTAAAAACTACCGTACGGTAGCCAGTCATGCCAAAATTCATGTTCTGGATCCTTTGTTCAGCGATCCCGGGGCCCTAAATCCAGTGCAACTTCTCAACTACTACATGCAGTACACCAACGCCACCACACCGTACCCATCATCAGTAGGAATGAGAACAGCAGCTCTAGAACAGCAGTGCTACGTTCTTACTAGCTACTCAGTAGTGGCCAATCACCATCAAAATTAATGTGTTCATTGTTCATTACTCCTCCACTGGTACGCAAGGATATTAGGCCATCGGAGAAATTCTAATTGCCAGACCGCGTTGAAACAGTCATCTCGAAGCCATCCCTTCCTCCCTGAGAGCATCGCTGAGATAGCCACTGGTAAGCTACAGTAGCTGGCTGAAGGTCTTTCGCCATGCTGGGACAAACCCGTGAAGACTGCAGAGGACCACCGTACAAATAAATGCTCAGTCCAGACTACGGATGGTCCAACAGCGAGAATATTCTCAATGATGACGTCACCGTAGAATCACCCAGTTAGGGCGGCGGCACCGGTACTATGTACCTGGTACCCCCCTCGCTCCTTAACGTATCTATTTAGTACTGTACAATGAGTTGACCATGAGAAACTGCAGGATGGCTACAGGATGAACTCAACCAATATGGCACCTACACAAGCAAACTGACTATCTAGAGTTGTCTACATTCTTTGCTTGTCGCAGCCATGTGCTGGTTGTAGTGGTGACAGCCATGTAGAAGGCATTATCTTATGTCAAACTAGACGGTTCATTTCTCTTCCAAATATTCCCAAGTTCTCAGATTTACCTTCATTTCGGACTGTGTCGCCCTTCTGCTATCAACACAATCATACCTATTGATCTAATGTGGCCATCAGGGAGGATGACATCATTGAAAGAGAGTACGGGGTTAACGAGTTAATAGAAAAAAGTGGCCGCCCCAGACCACAAATCCAGAGACAACTCCAGCATCTTGTTGTGGTTCATCTCATAGTAGCAATGGCTTTGGCCCTTCAGTCTTGTTGGTTTGTTGATGGATGCATTCCATCAGATGGGTCCAATGGGGCTAGTATTGGGGACAGAGATGGGCCGTCCTGTCACTGACAGTAAATTCTGCCAGAAAATGGCTGCCCTACTTTGCTGGCCGTTCGTCAGTCCCATGGCCAGCAAATAAACAAGCCACCACCACTACTGCGACCGGCACATCCAAATTATGTATCCACTATCTCAAAGTACTGTCAGGTTGACTCTATTGGCTAAACTGGTGACGGTATATCTATCAACTCCGTTTGATGAATTTCTTCTGAAGTGGGATTTATGAAGCTGGAGCTGAGGGTAATTTGCCATAATTTACCCCATTGTCCTGAACCATTCTCCCTGTTGGGCCATTCTCGCTGTTGGACCGTTCCTAGCAGACTACAAATAATACATGTACCGGTACTACAGTCGGCCGCCAGAGCGCATCCGTGGGGCCGCTGGGAAGTCTCTCGTAGCTCCCAGCAATGCTGCTCAGTACATTATTTAGCCCTCCTTTACCTGGTGGTACTGGCCGGTACAGCTAGCCAGACTAGTCTACTGGGAGGATGTTGCGGGTTGGACAGAAAGACCCGCATCGGACAGGGCGGGCTAGTAGCCAGCGAGAAGCAGATTGCTTGTACCGGTGGGGTCGGATGGTCGAATGTTTTATGAGAAGATAGTATAGTTATGCAAATTGTGAAGAAACTTTGGATGGCTACTAGCTAGCTAGAGCTCGCTAAAGATGAGCTTTCCTCTGCCTTCATGATCTCTGCTTGCATTTCAAATAGAGACTCAAAGGTGAAGCCCATCGCCGCCCCGGATTTCTTCCTCTTTATGGATTCCGTAGCTGGTGCAAAGTCTTCCTGATTTCGCACTCCCTCGTTCTCGCCCATTGGGTTGACAACCTTGCACACCGGACACACAAAGTACTCCACATCCTGGATGCAAAACAAGTCAAGGGAACAACCAAAGCAAATCTTGGGAACATAGTAGTCATTGACAATCGCCGCTTTGGTTTCTTTCGCACTTCGTAGCGCGGCTCGCACACCAGGCGCGATATCAATGTACTCTATTTGTTCCCTGGCCTCTGAAGTATCCAGCAGTGTTGGTTGTTGTTCTTGCTGCTGTTGTTGCCGCGTGGGCGTTGCTGTGGATGCGCTAGTAGTTGGGCGTGGAGGATCCTTCAAGCGTTGATGTTGCCGTAGTGCGGGCAGACCACTGGACTCTGTTGCCGAGCTGTCAATGTGTGTTGTTGGCATGACAAGATTAGGACTTTGGCTGCTTTCGTTGCTGCCCGAACCCGACATGGCCCTGTTTGGGCCTTCGTATCGGTGATGTTGGGGCGCGATGGGTGGAGATCGGCTTCTGCTGCCCTCTCGCACAGAGAATACTCTTTCACTCCCGGCGGGTCGACTCCCCGGTACATCATGAGGTTCATCGACCCCATACCGGTAGGGCCTGTCACCAACCAATAGGCAATCTTCAGTCACGCTCGGATACAGCGACGGCATTGATTGACTGAAAGATTCAAGTCTTGCAGTGGTCATTGCAGCATATCTCGGCGAGGTATTGAATCCTCTTTCGCTTTGTTGTCGCGCATGTGCAGTGCGCGGAGACCGATCGAACGAAGCTCCGAGGTGCGTCTCGGAACGTCCATGAGGATTCCTTGCGAAACCCATCCGGGGGCCATCGGTGTAATGATGGTCGTCGTAGTTCTTTCGATGCGTTTCGCGCACTTTCGGCTCTATTGGAATGCCACAGGCCAAGGGCTCGTCGTGAAAGCTGCCCGAATAACCGCGATCGGTCTGCTCCAAGAATCTTCGCCGCTGCCCTCGTTCCGAACGGGTGTCCTTCGAGGACGTGTGTCTTTGGGAACTCGGGCTTCCTCCGCTTCGCTTTGTCCTCTGAGTGACACCGCTCCTTCCATTGGAGCTACTGCTGTCCGATGAGACGTTGTGGCTCGATTCATCGAGACTATCGCCATAATGAACCCGGGCACTCGCATGGTGATCAGGGGAAGATCTGTTCATGGACCGCTTCGATGGCCCGGATCGCTCGAGGACAGGGTCTCTTGGCGACCTCGACCGCTGTTCCAGGACCGGAGAAGATCTCACGAGGGTAGGGCTAGATCTCGAATACCACTCCCGAGGTGGCTCCGGTGGTCTATGCGGTTCACCGCCACGGCGTCCAAGCTGGTAGAGGTCGTCTACATCCAAAGAGTTGTCCCGCATAAGCCCATCATCTTTCAAGGCACCGCGCTTCCATTGGTGGTGTGGTTTGCCATCACCCCCCTTGCTTCCGTCTCCTTCGCCGTCCAGGCTCTCGCGGCATCGCGACGATCCAAAGAGGGGTGAATCGTGGGCGTCCGGTGAGTGGCATCTTGTTCTGTTGGGGAGGAAATGGTCTTCGTCTTGGTGGCGCCTCACAGTGTATTCTCGATGTGGACGGCTCTCTCGACCTCCATAATGGCGACCACTACACGAAGCAGACATGGCTTCACCGTAACGTGCACTGCTGGTTGGGTGGCTGTTTCCACGGCTAGCAGCTGGATTGCAAAATGATCCACGGCTGGCAGTGCCAATGGTGCTGGTGCTGTGATTGGTAGTGTTCTATGAGGGAAAAGACGGAAAGATTCAGCTACCGTACTCCTGTTTTCACACAGACGCCGCTACATGATCATTGCACTCAACTGAAGTGAACTGAATCGAACCTGCATCGTTGCGCACTTACCATGTCGGCAAAAGAGGAGGTAGACCCATCATAAACAGAGCTGCTCCGCCTACTAAAGGCGTTGAACGAAGACCCACTGTCGGAAAGACTTTTGGTCTCGGCACATGTGGATTTGGTGTGAACACTGGTGGCATCCATCCCCTTGCCACAGGAAGCATAGGGGACTAGCGCCGGAAAAGAGTCCACAGGTCTTTCGTTCTTCAACGATCCTGCCCCCTGATGATCGAGACCTTGCAGGATGGGGTACAAGTTGGACTGACGAAGCTTTTTCCCATCGTCATTGTGGAGGGAACCAAACTCCTCCTAACTTCCAGTTCAGACTCGTGCTTCATCCAGTGTCCTTGGTGGTGGTGGTCGCTATGCCTGCGACCTATTTGCTCGCTCCTTGCGGCAGATAGAGGGGGCAAGGCGCTGGAGTCTTGTCGGTTGCCATGACTTCTGGTTCTTCGTCCTGCACGAACAGAGTCAACTACTGGTACTCCAAATCCTTTTTATTGGATGGCAAAAGATAATAGATAGATAGAAGAGAGAGATGTCAGTCAAGCCAATAATCCACAAGTCACAGCAAGTCAGTACGCCAACGGAAAGACAGCTTTTTGCGCGTACCATTGCCAATGGCAATCTGGTCCTCATGATGATGCAATGGCTGATGATACTGCTGGATTCCATCTTCGACTTGGTGCTCTTCTGCCATCTTTTCCTCCATAAGAACATCTGGCCAAAGCTCTTGTGCCTTGATTCCATTGACGATGGAAGATGGAAGAGTTTGCTGGGAGAGGATTATCGGCTCACCAGTACTGGCATGGTTGCATCAAGTGCATGGTCTTGTGGTCGCTCGTTTCATTATTGTTGATGGGAAGGGCATCGGAACATCACACACGAATCGAAATTTTTTCCACGTAAGCCCCTTAGACGCTAGCTTTGATACTTAGGAGCGTGTGTGCCTGGCAAAGCATTGCGTTAAGGCAAATTGTGCCCCTAGAGTCATCAGATGGAAGTACAAGGTTTAACAAAGAAGACCAGGAAGCCATGACCACGAGCACAAATGCCGAAATGCTATTTATGAAAGAGAAATCCAATACTCCATTGTTTAAGCTTTAGTTCACCCAAGACTAGTGAACTGTAAGTGTGCTACAGTAAAGCCAGCTTCCAGCATCCCCACTCCCCTCAATCTTTGAACTTTTGATTCTTGTGCCACAGGAACCCAAGCATCTTAGCTGGCTACTCTGACTACCGTATTATGGCTTTCCTGGCTTCTTTGCGGTTGCTAGCCGTCTGTGCGGTGCGTGACAAACAGTCACTCCGTCAAAGATGGGTTAGCTGTCTTGGCAATTACGAACAGCTCAATTGCTAAAGGACTGCGTGTAGAAGCCATCAAGGCAAGACCGAGTTCATCCAAATGGCTAACCGGAATGTTCGACAGTCCTCGAAGCCAAATACCGCCTGTCGCACTTGCTCCTTGGGTCCAAGGAGCGAGAAGCGAATCATACAACATTCCTCGAAATTCATCATGAGTCCACCACGGTCCTTTCTCTCTCGCTGCTTGCTGCATTCTCTTCCCTGAAGCAAGCCAGCAAACTGCAAGCAAGCAACCTGCAACGAGCATCGTGCTTCTTCTTAGATCTCGCACCTCGTAGGAAAGATGACGCCGCACCTCTTGGCTAACTCTATAACGGTGCCAACCTCCACACATCTATTTCGCCCTCACCAAGCCTTGCCGAGAAAAGCACACGCCAAATGTTGAAAACTCAATTACTTGAAGAAAGGTTCATGCATTTTTTAAAGTTACTGTATGTTGTAACTCGCCCATGTTGCCTTTGATATTAACAATCACAGCAGAACTGGCAATAAGCAAGAAGAAGCACGCCAAACCGCGGGCGCAATAAGCTTCTTCTGCTTCTCGACAATCCGTAAGCCCCCTCGGGTCCACGGCACAATGTGGACAAAGACGTCGTCAGCATCCAAGCCAATACAACTAATCTCATCTTCGTTTACACTGTCAAGCTGTCTTTCCAGTAGATTTCCATGTCGAGCTCAACCGTTTCCACATGCTAGCTAGTAGCATGGTCGCATGGTCTGATTCTTCCAAGAGAGGCGTACCGTCGCCTGCTGGCAACGGCAATAAAGCTATGGTACCGTACCGGTACCACTGTTCCGCTATCTGAGTGGTACAGTTGGGTAGTGCCGTTCTGCGTTTGCTATTAATAGATCATCAGTGCCCATTGCTGATTTATGCCCCCTGCCTGGACTAGACTACTCCCCTGATTCGATTTCTCCACATGTAAAAGGCATGAACAAAGTTTAAATAATTGAGTCTCGAATCGGTCTTGGCTTCTGAATTCCCATTGGATGTTTTCAGAGGCATTCTGGATTGTCTCAAAAAAGCCTAGCTAGTAGTCTAGCTAGCTAGCTAGCTAGCTAGCCAGTACAGGTTAGTAAAGCATACTTGAGTAATAGTCTGCAGTACCGTCCGGTCACTTTTTGGAAGTCAAGGAAGCCTCAAACTCTCAACCCAATTGGACTGCTCAATGCTGAGCAAGGTAGACCGTCAGATGGTAAAAAGGTACATTTGTAGTCCAGACTAGCTAGTAAACTACTCGACTACTAGCTAGCACTCTGTAACTACCGAGCAGTCCGCTTTCTTTTATGTTTCTTTCTTTGTTGGTCTTGATGTCTTGATCAGATCTTCTTTTCTGTTTTCGTTTGACCATTAGGTTAGAGATCAATTAATTTTGTTGGCTGGCTGCAGGGGATCGCTCACAGCGTTGTCGTATGTTGCTTTTGCTGCCTTTTATCAATTGCAGCAAAAAGTGAGTATTCTGGAACACCTGGAACAGAACCGAATGAATCGAATACCTTTTGCGAAGCGTCATCCTACTATCTACTCTACTATCTAAAATCGTATGAGCTAGCTAGACTACTAATAGAGTAGAGTAGGAAACAACCAGCAGAACATCGAGCAGGTGCTGGGACAAGAATATCAGAGGTCTGGTGCATGTTCGGCTGAGCCAGACAGGCCCCGCTGAAGCCGGGCGCAGTCTGAAAATTCAAGGCTCTTGCTCGCTCACATGCAATCAGTGTGATGGTTTTGATACTGCCACGGTTTGCGCCCTTTCAACGACATGAACTACTGATTCGCGGTGTCTCTAGATTTATTTAGCATTCACGTGACTGCCATCAAAAGGTCTTGCAAAAACATTGCACCCTTGCTTCGTTCCGGAAGTGTAGTGCAGTGGCTGGCTAGTTGTAGTCGGCGGTGAGGAGGCAGCTTCTACAGCAACTAATTACTGGAGGGACTAATAATAATGGGCACATGATTGGAAGTTGTATATATCTCTAGTCGTTTATACAAGTTATGGATGGACTACGCGTTTGCCGTGGAGTTTCCTTTCCCCCTCAAGTCACCAGCTGGTTGCTGTTTCTTGCTTGCTTTCTACTAACACGTAAATTGGCAATAATAGTGATTTGTGTTGCACAAAAGTTGGATGCAATGGCAATCGCAGAGCTCTCTTGCGTTGCGGTCATAAGACCCGTTGTTTTGCCCATTGTTGTCTCTTTGGATTGTGAATTCCACATCGAGATCAGAGCCAGTCTCCAGGCATGCACCAAACAGCGCGTTTCCGGAAAGGATTTTAATCGCTTCCGCTTCGGCTGTCTTCTTGGCGTCCGCCAAGTCCTCCCATGCAGATAGAGATCGACTACTACTATCAGTAGTACCACGAAGGCGGCGGCCGTTGCCGTTGCGGTTCTGCCATTGGACGCTGTTGTCCAAGGTAATCCCGGCTGCACTCAATGCAGGCTTGGAAATGTCGCTTTCAATGAGTCCACCAAGATTGCTGCAATCGGGGTTGGCCACCTGCTTGTAGTTGAGGATTGCTCTGTACTGTGCGCCTTCAACGACACCAAAGACAACGGCAAGCAGTAAAAGTAGAGTGGTAAGCATGGTGAATAATAATGAATGATCGATGAATGAAACTTTGTGTAGAGTTTGCGAAGGCTTGTGAAAAGTTGAGCTGCTCGGATTTGTGAGGACTTCGAAAAACGAAAAGCGGAGCGGAAACTAAAAAAGTGATCCCCAAACTCAAGAACGGAAGCAAGCGTACCACTGGTAAGAGGCATCAACCGTAGACATGATCCAGCAATCAAGCGTACGAGTAGATGTACAGTGCTAGCTAGCTAGTAGTAATTTACAATAAAGTCTTCAATCCCCTTTCCATTCGACTTTAATTCCGTCGAGTGCCCGAGCTGTGCCAGCATAGTGCCAGCATCTTAGCTTGTCCGTCTGGCAATTGAGGTATTGTTTGTTGTTTGGAGCGCAAGTGTACTGGTACATGTCATTGTGCTCCTGGAGCTTCTTAGAATTTAAAGCGTGAAGAGGAAGTCCACCTAATCAACTTACTTAAAAGCGGTACATCGAGTCATGTGACGGTGCCTTCCCGTATACTGGAACCGCACGGTAGATCTTGATTGCGGTAAATGGTGGGATCGTGGGGTCTCCTTTGGGATCTTGCTGGCATTTATGATAGTGGCTGGTTGGCCCACTCCAAAAATAAATGCTTCTTGTTGCTACAACATGTATTCTAGGCTAGTAGTGCTAGACTACAGTAAGCTCCATCATTCGGTTGTTCCCACCGCAAGTAGCTGATGACTTCTTGGTTCTGTGACCACCAACAAAGGAATGATGGATAGCTCTACAGCAGGCACAGGTGATGTGACCGGTAATGGTCGAGGCCGTCTTGCCAAGAATAGCCCTATATTCCACATTCCACGGTCATACATTAGCTTCTGGCCATTACAAAGGTGATCCTCGGTGTCTGTGGCATCCGAAAGGCTGGCCATTAGGAATCACTTTTTGGTTCACTCGTTCACTCTTTTGATCACGCCATCAGCATGCAGCCATCATCTATCTTTCCAGCTTCTCGAAGCCAGAGTGCTCTTGGCTCACAACCTCTGGAGGGGCTGCATTGCTTTACATTGTTTTGCAACAGGGGTCCATCACCATCTGTTTTTCTTCTTACAAAAACTAAAGAGCAACGATGATGCTCAAAAGGGCTTCCTTCCGCTCCAAGTTGCTGGCTCAGGCTTTGCCGAGCCACAAAAAGAAGGTGCACTGATGTTCCGCTACTGCTACTGGGGTGGCTCTTAAAAGCTCGATATCTATTTTTGGATTCAAGCAAGAGGTGCTCACCGGCTACTGGCTGGACTCTCGCTCGGAGACAACGACAGAACCACTCGACGGTTCAAGTTGTTCCTCAACACCACATACATTCAGTGATGCAGTGGATCCAAGCGCCGAAAACAGGAGCGAAGTCGAAGATGCTTCACTGTGCCGACACCTGGCTGTTCCATGGCCTGCGAGCCGATTCGATTCATTCGAAGCAGGCAGGTAGGCAGGCTCAAGCAAGCAGCCAACCAATGCCCAAGCCGATCAAAGCCCCACTCGCTGTTACAACCTCTCGACGGTTCATCACCACATGTTGCAGTGGATCCAAGCTCGCTGCTCCACAGCAGCGCTCCCTGCAGCAGCGCGCTGGAATTTGCTGGGTGGCAGGCACAACTCTAGCTACCTTCCGAACATCTGCTCCTATTTGAGGTACTGCGCTAGCTAGCTAATTGCCAAGAGGAGTTGCTTGGTTGGAATAGTCGATTAATGCGACAACCGGAGAAGAAGGTATAAGCATCTATCTATTATACAACCGTTATGAAGCTACGCGGCATGATGATCCCCATGATACGACCGGACTCTACTACGAGTCCTGGGTTTCAACATTTTGAGTCATCGCAATAAAAAAGGGCTGAGGTCTTGCAAAGAACGCACGTGTCCAAAAGCTGTCTGCGACCATCGTTGTTGCGCTGGATTTTGATGTCAACCTCAAAGTCGGGGTGGTCCTTGTCAGTTTGGAGGCACTCTTGAAATTCAGCGTTGCCAGCAAGAATTTCGATAGCTGCAGCGTTGGCTGCGGCTTCGAGATCGATCAAGTTCTCCCAGCCGAGTCTTCGGCCACGGCTGCGGAGGCTGCGACCGGCGCCATCGTCGTTGAGTTGGCGATCGTTGCCATTGTTGAGCTTCAACATCCCGTTTTTCATATCAAAACCAGCGGCGATCATAGCTGGAACAGTAATATCTGAATGAATGAGAGCGTCAAAGTTGTCACAAATCGAAGGGTTGGCTTCAGCGGCCGCAGACTTCCTGTAGTTCGGAGCAGCCCTGTAGGTTGCACCGTTCGCGAATCCAAGGAGAGCAAGGAGTAGAATAAAGACGCGCATGGTAATCAGTAAATGTTGTTTGGTTGCTTTAAAGGTCTCGAAAGAGGAGTTCGTTTGTTGCTTTTAGTTGTTGGAGAATTGTGATTGTGAGAGAAGTAGCGAATGTTTTCAATGGTGTTTTTGGCTTTGGTAGAAGGCACTGGCGGGTTTTTGCCACCTCAGGTTGCAGGGTGGTTTTGATGGTTTTGTACTAAAGAGCTACTAATGTGACAGTGTGGTCGTGTTTGAGGTTTTCTTTTGCACTAATCGAGTTCCACTGTCCTAAGAATTTAAATATTCTCTAAACCCACAAATGACTGAATTTACTTAGTAATCGAGACGCCATCCGTGTTCCAAATCAGACGCTCTTCAAGCTATGACCGGTAGGATTTAGCAAGGCCTTTAATAAAGATAGACTGGGCCAAGAAGCTGCAAAGACTCGACTCCATCCCTTTGTTCATGGTCGGTTGCTTGCCGATACTCTAGAGTACCGGTGCTACTACCGCTACCACTAGCAACGTCGTTAAGTCGGTGGCAAGCGCGGACTTATTCTAATACCAGGACCTACCGGTACTGTACTAGTCTAGATGGATCCTTTCTGTTCTGATACAGCAAATGACCCGTATAAAAGCCACCGCGCAACTACCGGTACAGTCGTACCGTACTCTCAATAGCTCTCTCAATGCACATTGGAAAGCGAGACAGCATCACCATAAGCACACGCCTTTTTGTAATAATAAAATGCAAGTGCATACCACTACACGCAGCCTCGAGCGTGACTTCGATACTGGTAACCGGGTCACCGGGTCATTCGGTAGTTTCAGAAGGCTGCTCTTGAAATCTACCATCTCACGCCACAATCATGAATGTTAAATCGGCCAGTCACCGCATTGTAGGTGAAGTTCAAAAGATGCTCTAATCATTAACTCCGGGTGGGATTTAAAGGGTCTTGGTCCAAGACCTGACCGGAGAAGTCGGGGCGCTTCCTCAGTTTCCAAAGCCGAAGCGCGGTCACAAGAGTGAAGCCGTGGGGTCTTTGAATCAGGACAGTCTGAATTCAAAAAGACCGTACGAACAAAGGTGACCTCGGAAATGCTCCAAAGTGCTCCAAAGTGGTCAACAGCACAGGTCACTGGAGCATTCCAATGCCAGTACTCTAATACCGCATGTATGATTCCTAATTCAGTGAGTCACTCTCCAAAGACTGCCTCCGGTGATCGGCACTGGGATCAGAACAGGCAACAAGACAGCGAATGTACCAGTGGTAGACCCACGGAAACCTCACCACTGCTGTTAGTCTTGGTGTCTTGGCTTCACATTTTTGAGCACGCAACAAACTAACAGAAACAATCGAACCAGTCCAACACAAAGACAAGCACCATGACGCTTGTGTGGTAAAAACAAAACTTATCTTTTTAAACAAGGCGAGAAGGAAAAAAGTCGTAGTTGTTATACCGCTGGAAGGTCTCTCCGCGGTGTACTACTGCTATGATGTCGAGCGATGCGTTTCCGTCCTGGGAACACCCTCTGGAAGGCGGCATCAACAACAACCACCACAACAGTGAAGACGCTCGCTTCATGAACGGATCCCATTTGGATCGATCACTCAAGGAGAAGAAGCGACAGCCGAGCGTCAAGTTGAAGGATCCACCGATTGGTGAGTACTTTCGTAGTGGATGGGTAGCGCTCTGTGTACTAGCTAGCTAGCCAGTTTCACGGAAGAAGTTGTTCACGTTATCGAGTGATGTGTCTTGCCCTGCCACTTCTAACCCTATCTTACTGGCTCCTTTGACAAAACTTAGGCTCTCTCTACCCGCACCGACGGTTGAGCTCGGAGGGTATCGCCGGCAATGCTGCCATTATGAGTGCAAGTACTCGTGGGGAAATGCCTAGAAAACTACCACCAAATCCTCATAACAGGCGCAAGTCTGATGGGGATCCCTTGTTGATGTACGACAAGGGTGGCAAGGAGGCAACGTTTATCGTAGACTCTATCCCCCTGAGCCCAGCTCGCATGGCCTCCATGAAGCAGGCACACCCGGACCAGACAAGGGGAGATAGTACCACTTGTTCGGAAACCAAGTCCGTCTCGGATGCGTCGTCGTCACTGCAGTCCCCCACCGAGACCAGTAGAGAAAGCTCCTCAGCAGCTTCTTTGGTTCCAGATCAAGATGCCTTTCACGAGATGAACCCGGATGTCTCTGCTCTGGGTTATTCCAGGCGAACCCAAGACCACAAGGACGTTCCCCCTGCTACTACTAGGTATGCCGGTTCACGGCACACCCGGAAGGATCGAGACGCTCGGCGGTATGATCACTCGCCGAGGAGAAATGAGGCCGACCCACCCCCGCCTCTGTCCCCGTATCAAGATCACTCCCAGACAGATCGGTATCGACATGACGGTCCGCCCAACGAGGCAGATGGCTTTCATGACAGCAGACATAGCAGGAATAGGTTCCATGACAGTCGGTCTCAGTTCGACGAACATCAAGATGGTCGTGTGTACGACCGTGGTGGTGGTGGTGGAGAATACAACGGTGGTAGATACCAGAGACGGTATAGCCAGCGAGGAGCAGGCCCTCGTCAAGAATACCACCACCAAGACGGCAGCCGCTATGATGACGACAACGCTTCGCGTGTGTCTCGCAGCAGCCGCTACCACCATGCGGGGGATCGGTCCGTGGCCAGCCGGGGCTACCCCGGAGAAGGTGGTCGCTATGATCATCATCATCATCACCAGGATCGTTACGACAGCAGGCGTCAACAGCATGACGACGACATGTCACAGGTTTCTCGTGGCAGTCGCTACCATGCGGGCGATCGTTCCGTGGTCAGTCGCTACCAAACGGACCGGTCCATTGCCGCGGGTGGTCGGTCGGTCGTCAGTCGATTAGATGACGATCTGGGATCGCGTCACTCTACCATGTCTTATTCGCATATGAGTCGCTATGAGATGGACAAGCCAACGCGCTATCACAACGATAGGCCCCAGCGATCTTACTATGACGATGAGGCCTCACGGAGTAGCGCGCGCTACCAGCAGCATCAAGGGCACCAGCACCGAGGAGGTCACCACTACGAAGACCGTTCTAGGAGATCTCACTATGAGCGAGACGATGCGTCCCATTCAAGGTATCCCGAAGATCGGCATCGAGAAGACCCGTATGCTGGCGGGAGGCATAGCCGACCCGACGAGCAGGTCAGATATCGTGAGGACCCGTACGCAGGCAGCAGGCATAGCCGCTCTGACTATCATGATCCTCATGCCGGCAACAGCATCCGTCCAGATCATTACGACGGTCCCGGACACTACGACGGGCCTCCTCGACAACCAGAAGACCCTTACGCAGACCCAAGGTATAGCAGGCATCATGAAGATTACGACAAGGAAGATGCCTACGGTGGGCACAGGGATGACCATCATGGAGGCAGCAGGCACAGCAGGAGACCCGAAGACGATCGATACTCGAGCAGCAGGCACAGTAGGAGACCCGAAGATTATTCTGAGGATAGGCGAAGAGATGATCGCTACGCGGGTAGCAGGCACAGTCGTCGTGAGGAGTATCCAAGGCAACATGAGGACAGGAGGTATGAGGGACGGAGAGGGTATGGCGAGGACGACTATGGATCAAGACACGCAGAGGACGGTCAAGGCAACGAGCGTCCTTCCGGTGTTTCTCCTTTTGCGTCTGCTGCCAGTTCTGACGGCAAGGACGAGGCACCAGAGCGCGAAGTTCACATTGACATTGGGTTTGGTACGAAGGCACGTCTTCGCAGGACCAAAGAAACCATGGATGCAATCGCTCGAGATTTCTATGCGCCTTGTGTATGCGTCGCTTGTAGTACTGATCTTTTCTGCATAGCGGATGTCAAATTCATTGTGTGCCCCAAGTGCAAGACCATCAGTCCTGCGGATGCTGCGGCCACAGGCGAAGGAGGAACAGCAACGTCTTTCAACGGAAGCCCGATCGAAAGGCGTGATGTTGGTTTGGGATTCACTTATGACACATTGTACAAGATGCAGTCTGATGTGGCACGGGAGAGAGATGGACGTCGCAAGGTAGCATTTTGAGGATGTGGAGAGAGCTAGAGCCGTCGAGGCTATAAACATCACGAATGCATAGGAAACCACTAGATACAGTATTTTTATAATCAACTAATATCTTTTATATGTACTTGGGAGTAGGCGTCCCAGTGCGCTATGGTGTTGGTTATCCTATCCGTAGTTCGTAGACAACGGGGTCTACGGCATACCGGTATGGTTATTCCGTCCGAATCCTGTACCTCCTGGTCTCGGTGATCTTGTCCATTTTATTGAATTTGGAGTGTATCGGTGTGTGGTTTTCTTGTGTGTGTGTGGTGGTGACTTATAAAGATCTTGTATTGAGTTTATTTACCTGGACCTCTGTGGAAACTCGAGTCGTGCTACCGATCGTCTCCTAAATCCTTTTGATCGTCTCCTATTTAACGGATTTCGTCTCCTAAAAATAGGAGACGAAACGGATCGTCTCTTAAATCTTTCGTCTCCTCTTAAATCGTCTCCTATTTTCAACGGATCGTCTCCTATTCTCAACGGATCGTCTCCTAAGTGCACCATGTAAACTGTATGGTATCGTCTCCTAAATCTTTCGGATCGTCTCCTATTTCGAAACGATCATCTCCTAAATGGAATGTCTCCTAATGAATCGTCTCCTAAATATAGGAGAAGATTGCTTTCGTCTCTTAGATCATTTCGATCGTCTCCTAAGCCTCGGTGTATCGTCTCTCAAGTAATTTGCCACGAATGACGTTTCCACAGAGGTCCTGGTGGTACATGTAGAGGTGCTGCAGTGCTGCTAGCTTCGCTACCAGGTACAGCGTACTGGTACCGGTACCGTTACACCGTCACCGGTAGTAGCGTGATTCACATTCACGTCAAACAGCAACCGGCTCTTTGAGGGGAAAGCACGTTTGGATCTTTCCTTCGCACGGCTGGCCCGCGCAACGCAACATCAGCACAAGAGTACACACAGAACAGCAAGATTTTTTAAAAGACAGCAGCATATTCAACACAATCGCAGACGACCACCACAACAACCATGGCAGCAACCTTCTCAGAACCGCTCTGTGTTTTCGCAGAGCCACTTCGGCCGCAGCAAGCACGCGACCGGAGATTGCGATGATGCCTCCCCGTCTGGCGCCACAACCGGGTGTTACCTCTACTATGAGAGTTCGTCCTTTGGCAATGCCCGTGTCACCACCGGCCCCCGCATGGCGGACCCCTTGACAGCTCAGGCCGAGAACATGACCAAGGAAGAATTCGCTGCGTTTCAGAAAGAAAATGTTGACCGTGTGACTGAGAAATTCATGGAGGAGACGAGGCATGCTATTTTGAGCAAAACGAAAATGGCGAGTTGTTGAACCATCGAATCTCTCCCTCTTTCCTTACGGATGATTGGGTCCTACGAGCCACCGAGTTTGTAAAGAAATTTGCGAACAGCCGTTGGACCAGAGAGCCACGATCTCTTTGGCCATGACAGAAAAGATAAGCGTGGGTATTCCGAAGGGTATCTTCTCTCTTTTTTT